>JAVJIF010011923.1:0-121545 GCA_038442645.1 Agave tequilana | reverse complement strand
TGTGCTTCATGTTTAATTATTGATTATTTCAGTTAATAGAGATTGAGTTATTGTGATAGTGATCTACTCAATGTCGGTGATCCTGTATTTCAGAGTTATCAGATAGTAGTCATCACTCTATCAGTTATTGGTGAGATTATTTATTGGTGATCATATGATGTGTTCAGAGTTTATACTAGTTGTCAGGTATTTGTACCAGTTACTAGTTGTTAGTGACACCATTGTGTTAGTGACTATATCTCCAGTATCCTATTTCAGATGTCAGATATTAGTTGTTAGCTACTCAGTTGTCAGATATCAGTTGTCAGTTGTCAGATTATCAGCTAGTATTGACATCACTAGTTGTTAGAGATATCAGTTACTATTACATATTAAATCACATTGATTGCTTATTAATAAAAGACATCATAACCCGGGGAACAAGGGTAATTGCCTGATGATGCCTGTCGTGTATTTTGAAAGGACTTATTATGGTGCCGAGTTGTGGGTTCCAACCATGGGGAACCAAGGTAGTACTGGCTACCTATTCAGTTGTTAGTTGTCAGCGCTATGCCTGAATTACGTCGCCACACTAGTTGTCTTTTCGTGTTGGACTATGATCTTCAGATATTAGAGCCTTGCGGCTTGTCCTGGTTCAGGGTCAGGGGTGTTAGACCATGGAACCGGGCATGTACGGTACTCTTTCAAAACACATGCACTACATTGGCAGGCAGTTACAATAATGATAACTTTATTTGATATGTAAAAAAATGGCTGTGGTATGGGATACAGCTAAGTACTATATTAGTTAGGTTAATAACAACCAACCAGACTAGTGACATATGCTAGGTTACACATTCAGATATCAGTTGTGTGTTTATAGTTGTAATAGTTGCCTTTTTCCTTCATACATGTTGTTATTCAGTATCCTTCAGTTTAACTATTTATCATGTTATTTAGTTATCTTCTGCCTACAGTTTATCTTATTATTATTCTGTGCATATTATTTATATGCACGAGCTCTCTTCTTTACATACACACTCACCAGGTCGCTTTCTGACGACCCTGGATTTGTATGTCCAGATATTGGATGCTTGTTTTTTATTGTTCAGGTGTTCGTTGAGACCGTACGCTTCACGAAGAGCTGGAGCTTCTCCCTATTCGATTCCGGTATTCTTATCTCTCTTATCTTCATATTATTTCCTAATTCTTGTTATATCAGTTTCAGTTGTTATTCCTGTTCTTTACTTATATGATATCATGCGTGGATGCCTATATGTGATATTGCAGTAATCACGATTTATTGCAGTTGGGATTTATAGCTTGTTTCAGGTTACTTAAGGCTTAGCGCGTATACGGGAGGTATTTTCCTTGCGTATATGCGTCGCCGACTCTCGTCGCGTCTTCGCTCCAGCGTATTTTGGGAAGCGGGGCGTGACAGGGTTTTCTTGGTATCAGAGCCAGGTTTTCGACTTGCGATGTTGAATCTTGACTTTTGTTTTCGCAAGAAAGACTTAGTTCTTACCGGTAACTTAAAATAAGGTATAGTTACACTGCAATATACATATACTATCCATTATGATATTCAGTCCATTTGGAATTGATCGCCCTCTCTTTGAAAATCTTTATCTTTGATCTTTTGATATTCTTGATCTCTACTCTTCTTTTAGAGTGATCCGAATTTTCATCTTGCTTCTCGTCCTACTTCTCGATTCTATCCTTGACTTTGTCTTTTGAGATTGGTTACTCCTTACTGAAGTCGGTAGCAGAAATCAGAGTAGCGCAGAGGAATCGTGATGAATTTATGATATACAGAAAAGCGATGTGAAGCTTGTTTGTCTTCTCCTTTGATTTTGAAATTTTTTTACCATTCCCTGCCCTATTGAATTTCGGGGATGAAATTTTATAAGGTGGGTAGAATGTAAGATCCCTGGTTAGAAATACTATATTTTTATTTTCTTAAAGTATTTATTTTGATTTACTGATTATTTTTTAATCAACTTAATTTATTATTTTCATTCTTGTGATTATTATTATTATTAAATATGGAAATTATTTGGAGATAGTAAAAGGTAACTTGGCTTTATATATAATTACCAATATTTCTTATTAATATTTTTTATTTACTTATTGCTATAACTTCTATGATTATCCTTATTATTATTGATAATACTAGTGGTAGTAGTAATTGCTAATTATTATTTCTATTATTATTGTTTTTGTTATTTTTAATTATTATTGTTGTTAATTAATATTAGTATTATTAAAATTTTTACTACTAATATTGTTGTTTATAAAATTGTTGATTATAATTGGTGTTATTATTATGTATTAGTATTATTGCATTCTCATATCCCAATTCCTATTCCTAAATCCTATTATCTCATAACCCATTAGCATTTACACAAACCCATTAACTCACAACCCTTTCCATGCCCAATAACTCTTGAAGACTCAATTCCATTATCTACCCAAACCCAACTCTAATAATTCTATATATATATATAATCTCTTTAACCCTTATTAATAATCTAATCCCCACTTTCTTTCCCCCTCCCCGATCTCACAGCCGCCATGTCCATCCCCACCAACACAGCGGCAAACCCCCTCCCTGGCTGCCGCACCATCCATGGCCAAGCCTAGCGCGAACCCCCATAACCTGGGCTTTCAGCATGTTGCCGTGACCTCCTCCACGTGGCCTCGACGAGCTCTCCGCACCACTTCTCCATGGCCGAGCTTCCCCAACACAGCAGCCCGTGGCCGTGCCCAACCACCACGCCCAGCCATTCCCCCTTGGTTGCACTCTCCCATGCCAAGCCACTCCACCTCCGAGCACAGCGGCCGCCCCCATCAACCAAGTACTCCATCACCCCTGCAACCACTATACCCTTTCCCCCTCCTCGGCCTTCGGCAGCGCAAGGCAACCCCCTCCACTTCTCCTACTTTGCCGCAGAACCAGACCCCACTCAGGCCGCCCAGGTGCAGAAATTTGTGTCATGTTTCAATGGATCCACCATATGCATTGACATGTTTTGTAAGACATGTCCTGTGGAATTCTTGCTGTCTACAAGTATGTTTCATTCACTCTCTACATGGAATCCATGCCTAATTCTGTGTAATTAGAGAACTGAATTTTTGAGACTATTATTGTGTTTTGCTTGATTGCCTATCATAACTTAAGCTATCTATATTACTGCCGAGCTTCCAAGCCGTGAACAGCCGACAGCGCATCCCCCACTTGCGCACCCTTGGCAGTCCACTCCACCACCGTGGCCCTCCTCTCCTTCCATCACGGCAGCCAGCAGCAACAAAGCCCAGCCGTGAGTCCTCTCCCCCTTCTTGTAATTATTAGATGTGTGTAGTTAAATGTTGGGGTTACTAATTTACATAGTATGTGGGATGTCATTTTTCGGCTCTCCGTAGATCGCCGTTGATCACCTTCAGCGAGCGCGAACACACCCACGCTCTTCACAGCGAGATGCTCTATCCAACGACACCCTCCGCGGCCCCCGACGCCTCCGCCAGAGCCTCCGTCGGTGCGCCGCAAATCACCACATTATTATGTGAGTCTACTTTCCTTCTCCCACTTTGTTTCTCTTCCATTTCATGTTAATATATATATGTTTTATATAATGTGTAGTGGTGTGTCTTATTTATATGCATGGGTTGCTATTTATTTGTGTGGATGGGTGTGTCATTTAATTAAGTGTGTTATTTAATTAAGTGCATGCATACTTATACTTATACTTATATATATATATATATATATAATATATATATATATATATATATATATATATATATATATATATATATATATATATAGGTGTGTGTGCGTGAGTTGGTGATTGTATATGTGTGTGTGTGTGTGTATAGAATGCATGTATGTGTGTGTATAGTGACTATGTACGTATGTGTACTTGTATACGTGTATATGCGGGTGTACACGTATGTGTCGGTGTCCTCGGGAGTGTGTTAAGTGTTAGTTATATTTATATGTATGTGTTGGTTGCGTGCTACAGTATTTCAGATCCATTCGGTGAGATCCGAACCCGTTGCAGGAGACCCGGACCCGATTCGGATTCGTGCTCGTTGTGGACCCAATACACAGGCATACATAGAAATTTTGAAAATCGATCATAGGATGATCCGTAGATCAGTACCGGTTCGTACAGTGAAGACCAGACGGCGATTCGGTTCCGAAACTGCATCATTTCATGTGAGTGTTCGTTCTTGTGCATTTCCTTATTTACCGTTGTCGGTATGCGTTTACATGTTACTCTTATCATTTTATGTGACTTTTTGTTATATTTTACCAGTTTGATTACTTGAACCACTTCATGAGACATTTATGATTGTTCACTTAATTACATAGTTGATAGGAACTTGTATCAGTGTCATTCATGTGTTGGTAGTTTGGCGTTATTGGTTTAGACCTAGTAATGATACACCTTAGACTGTGACTTGACTTGGCTCAATCTTGAGGTTGGTATAGTTTATGTTTAGAAGATTTGACATTCATTTATTTAGTGATTATTTCTGACCAGAACTCTTTTGGATATTGTGGACAAGTAGATATGACGCCTTCACCGATATGAGATGGTTTAGAGATACCACAAATAATAGATCAGAAGGAGTTGATGTTAGACATTTCTGGACTCGATGTTTTGTCACTAGGATATTACTATTCTTGTTAGTTCTTACTAGTTGTTTATTATGCTGGATTCAGTCTTAACTGTAAGGAAAGTTGGACCGTGATTTGGATTGATCTTGAGTTATAGTTGATCTGAGATTTACATTCTTTATAATGAAGCCTGATCTGCATTAAGATGAGATTGACGTAGCTGGATTTATAATATGAGTATTTCAGATTTATTTAGATTATATTTTATTGATGTTGAGTATCTGAAGTAGATATTCTAGACCATATGTTGTTTGAGGATGATTCCCTTACTTCGTTATGATTTGGTATCTGTTGACTTGTTGATCTCGAGGATATACCATGTGCTTCATGTTTAGTTATTGATTATTTCAGTTAATAGAGATTGAGTTATTGTGATAGTTATCTACTCGATATCCGTGATCCTGTATTTCAGAGTTATCAGATAGCAGTCATCATTCTATCAGTTATTTGTGAGATTATTTATTTGTGATCATATGATGTGTTCAGAGTTTATAGTAGTTGTCACGTATTGGTACCAGTTACTAGTTGTTAGTGACACCATTATGTTAGTGGCTATATCTCTAGTATCCTATTTCAGATGTCAGATATTAGTTGTCAGCTACTCAGTTGTCAGATTATCAGCTAGTATTGATATCACTAATTGTTAGAGATATCAGTTACTATTACATATTAAATCACATTGATTGCTCATTAATAAAAAACACCATAACCCGGGAACAGGGGTAATTGCATGATGATGCATGTCGTGTATTTTGGAAGATCTTATTATGGTACCGTGTGTGGGTTCCAACCATGGGGAACCAAGGTAGTACTGGCTACCTATTCAGTTGTCAGTTACAGGGCTATGCCTGAATTACGGCGCCACACTAGTTGTCTTTTTGTGTGGGGCTGTGGTCTTCAGATATTAGAGCGTTGCGGCTTGTCCTGGTTCAGCGTCAAGGGTGTTAGACAGTGGTACCGGGCATGCACGGTACTCTTCCAAAACACACGCACTACATTAGCAGGAAGTTACAATAACGATAACTTTGTTTGATATGTGGGAAAACGGCTGTGGTATGGGATACAGCTAAGTACTACATTAGTTAGGTTAATAACAACCAACAAGACTAGTGACATGTGTTAGGTTACACATTTAGATATCAGTTGTTTGTTTATAGTTGTAATAGTTGCCTTTTTCCTTCATACATGTTGTTATTCAGTTTTCCTTCAGTTTAGCTATTTATCATGTTATTTAGTTATCTTCTGCCTACAGTTTATCTTATTATTATTCTGTGCACATTGTTTATATGCACGAGCTCTCCTCTTTACACACACAATCACCAGATCGCTTTTGACGACCCTAAATTTTTACGTTCAGATATTGGATGCTTTGTTTTTATTGTTCAGGTGTTTGTTGAGACCGTACGCTTCGTGAAGAGCAGGAGCTTCTCCCTATTCGATTCCGGTATTCTTATCTCTCTTATCTTCATATTATTTTCTAATTCTTGTTATATCAGTTTCAGTTGTTATTCCTGTTCTTTACTTATATGATATCATGCGTGGATGCCAATATGTGATATTGCAGTAATCATGATTTATTACAGTTGGGATTTACAGCTTGTTTCGGGTTACTTAAGGCTTAGCGCATACGGGAGGTATTTTCTTTGCATATATGCGTCGCTGACTCTCATCGCGTCTCCGCTCCAGCGTATTTTGAGAAGCGGAGCGTGACAGTCATCGACTAAAAGCTCGTTACATGTGCAGATTAGAAAACCTAAAAACTATGGAATAATATCACAAATATATATATATATATATATATATATATATATATATATATATATATATATATATATATATATATATATATATATATATATATATAAGTTAGAGTTAAAGAACCCTGAGTCAAAATTTTACTATCACAAAAGTGCATATGACTTAGGTAAAGTAATACACTAGATGAGAAATACAGTTTAACTCCTTACCTTGATTGATAACAAGCTTTTGAATAGAGATTAAGTTTAAGAATGAAAAATTCGGTTTCTTATAACTTATAGATTACTTGAACTCTTATAATAATACTTCAAATATTTTCTCTCCTTTTCAAAATACTTTTTGAAAATACTAACACTTTGTTTCTTTTCTTTGTGGATTTTGTGGGTGTAATCGACTGAAAATCCTCGCGAGACAAAACTTGTCCTCTGGAGGTAACATAGGGTTTAATGGCTTGTTGCACACGCTAAGTGCAACCGTGATTCCGACGAAAGTGAGTTAGATTAGGTTATCTCTATTTTTTTATATTTGTTTTGCTTGAGGACGAGCAAAAGATAAGTGTGGCGTGTGATCTTACACGTATTTTGCTATATTCTTATTACGTTTTCATACTTATTTAGTAATAATCCTTACTATTTAATTGTCTTAATGTCTGATTTTTATAAGTGCAGATTAATAGAGATTAGAGAAGATAAATACAAATATTTCCCAATTAATTTAGATTTAGTTGGATGTTTTGTTAACTGGGAGAATAAAGAGGATAATGGCAAAATGAGAGCTCAAACAAAAAAATTAACAGAAGATATACGTGCATAAGAGATCAACGAAGGAACGCCCCCCGAGATCTAGCCCAATGGCGTTTTCGCTGCCGTTTTGTAACCTCTGGGGGAGCAAACACTCCCCTATCTTTTCACTCATCTGCCCTCTCCATTTTGCATATAAATACTACATTTCTCAGAGGTAATAAGGAACGATTAGGCAGAGAAGGATTCTTAAATTAGTTTTTATTCTAGTTTAGTGTAGGTTTTCTTTTTATTTTAATTTAATGTTTATTTCTTTGTAAACATAGGTTAGACTGAGATTCATATAAGGGAGAGAGATTTATGATTGAGAGTGACATTTATGTAATCTTCTCCTTTCTTTCATCGTTTATCTATGCAATCAAAAGGTAACATCTGTATGTTCCTTTTCTTCTTCTTCTACTTGTCTTTTTTTTTTTTTTTTGATAATTATCCAAGTGAGTTTTATAGCATCGGTCTTGTCTTGCCTTTGCGAGTGCCATCAATAGTTCTTGATGATGGATCCCTCCTTAAAATCTGTATCATTTCATGCTTACTCGTCGAAGTTCTTAATGATGTAATGTGGATGGAGGATTGAGTTCAATCTTATGGGTTATGCACTGATCACCTCTGAATTCGGATAAACATGTCAAAAATTCAAGGTAAGTTATCTGCTAAAAGAAGTAAGTTTTCTTTCCTTCTTTTCTTTGATTTCTTAGTGTAGGACGCGCTTTCAATCACTAACTCTTTTCTTCACTCTATTTCTTTCTTTAACTTAATTTTTTATTTTCCAAGATCACTACTTTCTCCAATCTATCACCTTCAATTTAACTTCACATAGCTTTTTCCTCTTTTCTTTCAAAAGAACAAAGAAGAATTTTAACCATCTTTAGTGAACTAAAAGAGAACTTATTTAAAGTTTTCATCGCTAGCCCTCCTTGTAGATAACTACCTGCATAGCCACTTGCTATCATGATAGTATTGAGCACCTTACACTCTTTATTCTTAAATTCTGTATTTTTTGTATTCAAGTTTTACCTCAGTCAATCACTTAGAAGAGTGAATACTGAATTTGTCTCATTTATGGATGTGAGGTCATTCTCTAGCCTATGTCAAACTCATGCTCTTGAAGATAAACTATATAATCATCTGCAATGGTTGATCTTCTCTTCCTAGTTGATCTCGTAGGCACTTGCAGTTGAGAATTTTCAGGTTTTATCTCGATCTACTTCAGGATGAACTGTATTTGTACCATGTATGGGCACAATTGTATTATTGTGAAGTGAAAAAAATTAATTCATCATTTGGAACAATCATCATGTGTATAATAATCTATTTTTTCTCAAATGTGAAATCTTTATGTAATTGACTCTCATTGTTCTGAATATCCTTAATAAATTTAGTATATTCATCTCTATTATATTCTTAGTGGAGGGACAATAAATATTAAAGCCTCTAGACCTCTCAGAATAATCAACGAAGAAACATCTAATTGTCTTAGAGTCCAGCTTCTTCTAATGTGGTATATATAACCGAGCTTCAATTGGATAACCCCAAACATGAATATGTCTAATGCTGAGAGATTTCTTAGGCCATAACTCATATGGGATTTACCTACTGTTTTACTGGGTACTCTATTAAGAAGGTAGACAATCATTTTTAAAGCTTCACTCTATAATGACTCTGATAGGGTAATGTGAGCTATCATACTCCTAATAATGTCCTTTTGTGTGCAATTTCGTCTCTCAACAACAACCATTTTGACGAGATATCTCTAGCATGGTGTACTGAGCTATAATACCGCTCTTCTAGAAAATTGGCAAAGATCATGTACATCTATCTGATTCATCGTATTTGCCATAATACTCACCACCACCGCCAGCTTTAAGGCTCTAATCTTTCTATTCTGTTGATTTACAACTTCAGCCTTATATATTTTAAACATGTCAAATGATTGAGATTTCTCATGTATCAAGTATAGGTACGCATAATGGTAGTAATCGTCTGTGAAATTGATGAAATATATGTGACCATTCCATGAACATGTAGGGAATAGCCCATAGATGTTTGTATACATCAAATCTAAGACGCACGAACTCCGTCTAGCACCAAACTTTCAAATGTATTTTGTTTGCCCTTTATAAAATCTGTACATACTCCAAGGTTGGATCAATCAAAAGGACCTATAGTTCCACTAGACCCAAGATTTTAGATTCTCTCTTTCGGGATATGTCCTAGACGCCTATGCTATAGACTGTAGGAGTTTTCTTTAATTAATGTTCGCTTAGTATCTAAATTATTCACATATAAAGATTCAAAATATGAAACATAGAGATTCAATTTATATAAGCTATCAATCAAGATTTCAGTACCAACAAGTTAAGATTTAGAAAATAACTAATTATTTCATTACTAAATGTGACAGTAAAACCAGATCTGTCTAATAATGAAATAGAAATAAGATTCTACTTAAAAGATGATGTATATAAAGTCTCATCCAAATATAAAACAAAATAAGAAACTAATCTAAGCCTAAAACTCATATAACTTCAACTGCAATTTTATTTTCATCGCCCATGTAAATGTATCGCTCAGCTTTGACTGTGTTCCTTTGGATTTGAAAGTTCTGCATTAAATTTACTTATGTGATTATCTATCCATCATGTATGTGGTGGCATTAAAGCAAAATCAATTTTAGAACAAATATAAACACGACATATACCCTTTTAATTAGCTATTTTGGTAATTTATGCAATCCTGCTTGAGATGACCTACTTTTTTGTAGAATAAGCACGTAATGATCTTAGGCTTCTATTTTCGCACTGTTGCCACTGTTGAATATGCGACTGCAGTTGTTATTGTGTTCCTCTCTTTAGTTCCACTTTTTTTCTTCTCTTATTAATAGTGTCACCCTGAAATGCTAAAAGAGCATTTTTTTTTTGTCTTTTCTTATTTCAATCTTTTCTCTTTCTGAACACAATCACTAATGAGCTCAGTGAGACTCCACTTTTTCCTTTAACCATTCAAAGTAATCTTGAAAAGTGTTGAACTGTGTAGGAAGTGAGATCAGGATAAAGTGCCCCAGAATCCCTTTGTGCATTCAACTTTAGAAACTAGATTGAACATTTTCATGATATACTTTCTTATATTTCGTTTACCATTGTTACGCATATTGTCTAGTTTGCCAAGAAGCGTAATGGTCTCAGTTTTATCTGATTTAATGAACCAGGGAGCTAATTCAATAAGAAAACTTTTAGCATTGATTTTATCAAGCATAATTCTCTTAATAGTTTCGGAAATAGAGTGCTTCATAATCATTAGATGCATCCTATTAAACCTCTCTCACTTCTCATAATTGGTACTGCTTCCAACTGAACTTTTGTCAGTAACGACAGGGGTTATCAATCTTTCAATGTATAGTCTAGATCCATAAATTCAAAAACAATATTTACGTGGTCTTGCCACTACATGAAGTTTATCTCATTAATTTAGACTAAATAAGCATACAATTTTTCTTCAATTTAACATTTAATAAACAGTGCATTTAACAATTTCACTGTGGTTTCCATAAAATAAGATGAATTTAAAATAAATGCAACCAGTTTAACTGATAAAGCTGCTAATCAAATTCTCAGAATAAGTTGTGTTTCTTTATACCAATATTGTACTGACCCAATATAAATACACTAAATTCTAGGTCTTATGTAAGAGAATAGTCATCTGTTGGGCTGACTGCCTATTTATAGGATTGGTCCCAAAATTTAAGTTATCTATATTGATCATATTATATATTAATGATCCGGTTATAATGTCAACCTTCCTCTAGGCTGATTTTGTCACACGTACGGGCCGCACAAATCTACGCATTTTGATTCTTCTTCCGTCGTTGGGCTAGTTGATGAGAATAATGCAATATGAGCCTATAGTGATGGCAATCTTCTTTTGGGATGATTACTACACACCAAGGTTCTCTTACTTGCATTACCCACATCAAATATCCGACGTCGTATACAATTCGACCAAATAATAGTCTTTCTTTGGGCTGGCTATTATCCGCATGAATTATATACGTAATTAAATATGCTCTTTTATAATTTTTTTAAGTTGAACATGTATATATCTTTACTTGTGTGTTATCTAATGTAGTAAACATCAATATTCATCACTCTAGAGAAATATAAGCAATAATATAAAAATTAAAAAAGCAAAAGCATATAAGGATTCATATAATTATGATAAATTAATACTTCAATGCCTACTTTATATCAATTAATTACTATTTTATTATGTCTGGTTTCTGTAATACTGTAATTCTCATCAAGAGCTTCGAAAGGACTATTTACACGCTCAAAACAGAGGTTAGATGAGCCCGTAATGACTAATTGAAGTTTCTATTAATAAAACCGATCTGCAATGCTTATCAAACTTGTAATGGACCCGATCCGCAAAGTTATAAGTTATGATTTTCTTAGTAAGTCGGGTTTACATGAGCTAGATAAAACTCAATAAACTTGATTTAGGGTAATAGGATTAGACTTTCTTATTCGATCAAAGTCTTAGTCCTAGTCAAACCCAAATAAACTTTAATGTGAGATCGACTAGGAATAGATTAAATGAGTTTCTTTATTAGAGTTAAATTTGTATTTTTATCAAAAAATTCTAATCCTAATCAATCTCGCAATCCCAAATTATAGAAGCCCTAAACCCTAACAAAATTTCATTTTGCTGTCTAGCCGCCAGCCTATGGTGGCCAGCAGCCCCTCTGAGCGCCTGCTGTCGTGCGCACTGTACGCACGCGCGTGCGCGACAACACGGGCTTCCATGATCGAGCAGCCTGCCAACACGCACTGTTGTGCTTGCTGGTAGGCTGGGCCAAGGGCCCACGCGCGGCCTGCCTTAGCCGCGGGTGTGCAGCGTTTGGCTGCGCCTACACAATATCTTTTTTTTTAATTTTTTTGTTTAATTTAAAATAGAATAATAATCACACAGAAAAAATTCATAAAAATATATACAAAGTTCAAAAAAAATTAACTTTTGTTTAATTCAAGTATACGAGATACAAATAAATCATTGAATTAGAGAAAAGAAGAGGTTGTTCATGATATCAACACATCGAGATCAGAATTACTTTATATCCCGATGATCCTAGAAAGAGGAGGCCCTGATATCAATTGTTGATCTAAGTATTATTCAAAATAAGATCCATATATACACTAAAAAGCTCTTTATCAAGATCAAAGAGAATAAGGGTTTTTAGGCATATCTGATTTTATCACGAAGGCGACTCCGAAGGCAATCCTATCTCGAAAACTTGAAGAAGATGGAGGTGATTCTTCTCTCCAAGCAGCAAGTTCTCTTCTTAATCCTTAAAGGAGATGAGAGGCCTCCAAGAAAGAAATTAAGTCATGATAGTGGAGAGGGAATCCTACCCATGATATATATAGTGTTAAGGAATTCTAGTTCAACTCATCATAAAATTAAGCCCTTAATTAATAACACGAGTTTCACACGCGTAGTTGAGTCCCATATCATAATTTAAAATATATCCATAGCTAAGTGTAATTAAAATGAGTTTAGACTCAAATCATTAGGCTTGATTAATTTTGAAACGGGTCAAACAACACTGACTTATAGAGGCGAGTATATAATATTCAATTAGACCGGTATAGACCCAAATCAATTTAAACTCCAATTCAAGTAAGTCTAACATGGACACCTTGCCGCACAGAGACATACTCGCTCAGGAGCCTGTCAACTCTCGCATTCTCTTTGGCCCTAAAAGCATCCAACATCTCATAGTTGCATACATTGTCAGTAAAATTTCACTCTGAAATTACTATGAACAATGCCCTGACATGACGTAAGCACTAAATCATTGGAGCTTTAATGTGCAGGATCACAAAGCTGACAGGGTTGAGAGCCCCATTGATTGAGAGCCCACCTCAGTATCCCCACACCTTCTTCCACTTTTTCCCAAGGACAATCGTATGCTCTCTCTTGATGAGCCTCCATTGCTGATTGAGCTCAACCTTCTCCAGTTAACAAATTTGAGAAAGATTCAAAATTTCAATCTTCTCTCACATTTTATTCTAATTTTTTTGATAATTTGGAAGTTAGTGATAGCTTTGATTTGAATGTCAGTGCCATAATCCAAATGTAACACAATTAGATGGATGCTAACAAGGTTTGATGGTGACTTGGAAACGCCATGTTTTTATATTTTTTTTTTCCGTATTTTCGAGATGAATATTCTTGAACTTTGTACGCTCAGAAGTAAATACTCTTTGTCCCTGATCACATTGAGATATTAGTTCTGTTTCATTTTATTTATGCAATAAATTATTGAAGTTATTCATTTTTCCTTGTCTAAGATTTATCCCTGATTTGATCACGAAAGGGGCAGTAAAACAATGTACATATAGATTCTCATCACATATAGCAATAAATAAATAAAATATTGACAGCTAGTCTTGAACTAGACGGTTTTCAAGTTAAGTTTTATGTCGAGACTCCTATCAACCCAACATCTGGCCATGAGGTCAGGGTTGGGTACTCCTACTCAAATTATTGCCGGGTCACGGGACCGGCTCATTTATCATCGGATGGTCCAAAAATCGCTCTTGACGAAAACGCTAGCATGTGTGACTCACCCCAACTCCTCCAACAAATTTGACATGATACACACCTACTTGCACCTACATCTTGAGGTATACACTACTAAAGTTAGGTCTAAAAATGTACCCAAATGTAGCAAAATGTAGGGCCTTCCGAAGCACACGAAACAATTGAGTCAGGTTCAAGCCAAGTAGTGCACATTAAGTGCAGCCCTAACTGTCACTGACCCAACCCTTTCTAATTAAGTTGGGTGCAAATGGCCCCAACGCTCACCAGTACTGAAAGCACCTCAGTGTCCGATCCATCTAAATGGGAATAATATAATAATTGTCCATCTTTATACGTAAGCCCCACAACACTCTCCTAACTGCACTGTTGGCACCATCGCATGGAAGTAGGTCTCGTGTCCCTTTGAGCATCACGGTCGAGGTTTTATTGCATGGCCCTCTCTTGCTCATAGTTTTCCTCTCCTTGACTTGTCATTTGCTCAAAGAGAGTTGATATCGCACGTAAACAGTCGAGGGCAATGTAACTTTGAGCGGTTACGTAGCCAACTCCATTTTTATTAGAAGAAAGAAGAAGATATTTTTATCATCTTGCTCTCTTTTTGTAGATAGTCTCATAATTCATTACGGTTGGATCAGTGTAAAGCTCTCCTCATATTACTTCTATGTGACAGAGGAGTCCACAATTGTTTGTATATAATAAATCACTGTCTTGTCTCAACTGTTTTATAATTACACGAATCATCATAATGACAGCGAAGGGCCTCCGTATCTCATTTTAGTTATAATGAACGGCTACGATCAACCCAGAATCTGCTTTTAGATTCACAATGATTCATCTCATGAAGATCCAATTGACTTTTAAAATAATCTTAATTTTGGCCAAAGTCATTAAAATTGGAAATGGCACTGGATCTCTCTACACATAAACACGCCATCACTCACTAGTTATATATAGTGTGTCGGGGGGGCTTTGTAAGACATACATCCTTGCCAAAGCCTCACAAACTTGAAACATTTCCAACCCTTTGCTCACCCTCCCACAATGCTTCCCGGCGCCGCCGCCACCGACGACCACCCCGCCCCGTCACCGGCCACACGGTCTCCACCGTCGTCCCGGCCAACGTGACGGGTGACACCCTGCACGAGCTCACCGGCGTGGACCTCGCCCTGAAGCTCCACTACCTGAGGTTTGTGTACTACTTCAAGCCCAGTGAGGTCACTGAGAGCCTCACCATATGGACGCTGAAGGAGCCTATGTTCCTGATGCTGGATGTGTACCCCAAGGCTGCCGGCAGGATCAGGAGGCACGAGTCCGGCCGGCCGCACATCAAGTGCAATGACAGCGGGGTGAGGACCGTGGAGGCGAGGTGCGAGGAGAAGACGATGGAGGAGTGGCTGGAGATGGAGGAGATCAACCGAGGCAAGCACCTCGTGTATGACAAGGTGCTTGGCCCTGATCTCTTCTTCTCTCCTCTGGTCTACCTCCAGGTGATCCTCTATCTCCGTATCTTTTCATTCTGTTTTCATCTTATTGTAATTGGCGCGATTCTATATACAAGAATATGGACATGAGTATTGTTCGAAATGGCATATAAAGGCCATATATGCAAATTTGTGCTACAAGATTAAGAGCAACAATATGCCAACATAAAAGAATAACTACATATATGTCAAATTGACTTCACACTCCCCTTGTATTTAATGAGACATGTTAACATCAACTTGGATAGAAGATGCTTCTCTAATTATAGGGAACAGGGAGGCTAGGAAAGGCATAAAGGAGTATTATGTAAAGAAGAAGCATAATTTTGCATATTTTGTTTCTAAAGTTAAGTTAGTTGCAACTCCAGTGATATGAAAAGCTAACAGCAGGACATCTTTCACTCTAAAGTCTCAACTTATTTGTCTTGTCTTTCTTTTGGATGAAAAATCAAGGACAATTACTTTCAGTGAACAACAATAAATAGAAAGTAAAACTCACACATCAAAGATATAGATTATGGCTCCCTTTTCTCCCTCTCTTTTTCTTTTCCTTCTGAAATGAAGGCCATAGCCCGAGCTTGCACCGTGGAGTCCACGTGTCGTTACCAGTGAGTCAGGCCTCACTGACATTACTGCTCCGCCTTTAGGAAAATAAAAAGAAGAGAGAGGCACCTTCTAGATATCACTACTGTGCATTCACAAAAAGTGCATATTGTCCATAAACCACCATGCATAAACAAGAAATGAAACCAACTCATACACACATAACTTCTGCTCAGTCAGAAGAAAGCACAAGTTGATAAACCACCATATGTACACAAAGTAACACAAACAGCTTGCAGGTACAATCACTGTACATCCACACAAAAAGTCTATAGTGTTGATGAACAACAATACACACGACACAAGCACCGACCATAATTAATATAACCACTATGTATGCACAAAAGCTTTCACAATTGATTGAGCACATATTGTTCTTGAACCAACTCCATGCAAAATAATTCAAGCACCGTGCTTGAATTACTTTGCATGGAGTTGGTTCAAGAACAATATGTGAAGCACATCCAAACAACGAAGCACGAACACTTCTCATCGTGAAACCGTGTCGTGTTTGGGCATGCCTTTGGTTTTTCTTCCGCACTGCTTCAGAGTTCATAGCGTCGGTGAGCCATGGCATGCCCATATCAGCGTGTCCGTGTCCTATGCTTGACGCTTCTTAGCCTTCTAGCAAAAGATGTCATAAAAATTACACTCATCCACAGTTTATGCTGCAGACTGGAATCTACTGAATTGGTCAGAAGTCTGACCACATCCAAGGACTTTGAATCAAATTAAAGTGTTATGTCCAGATGAAAAACAATAGGGCTCACAAATGTCCATGTGCAAAATGACACCTGCACTGGTATTACGCTGAGCTTCATTGATAGTTCACAGAAGAATTTCACAATGAGAGAAAAATTCACAGTTTAAAGAATTTATGATACGGCCATGTTATGTCCAGATGCAGGAAGAATTTATGATACTCCAATTTCACTGTGGAGCCAGACCAATGCAGGCTCTACACATCCTTTTCCAGTATTAAAATCATATTTCCCACTTAGATCATGCCATGTGGCAACTACTTATTGCATATGTGGTCCTCCATTGAGCATGGAGAGAGTGCTTTCTGGTACTAAGCACAAATTTACATTGCAACACCAAGAGATATGCAAGGAGTAAGGTTAGGTAGGAGACCTCAATAGCATACAAGCTTTAAATTGATTCACGTGTTCTTGCTAGGCTGAAGTACTTCAGTTCCTGTTGGCTGGAGTTGAGAACCCTTGAGTTTCTTGATTCCAAACCCTAATAATCAATGATGAGCAAGAGAAGAATTCTAGGAGAAGAAGGTGGAGAGGATAGGAGAAGAAAACTATCTTGCAATCTAAAAAGAATGTTAATGCTGATCCACTGTGATTTGAAGAAAATCGGTCCGAGTCACAGAAACCACCCTCTCCACAAGAGGGCAAGGTTACATACAAGAAGGAAGCAATATCAATCCAGGAGATGGCATTCATCAGCTCAATGTACTTGGAGAGCTACTCAGTCACTGGAAATTGATGGCCTGCCAACTGAGACATTATAAAATTATCATGCTTAAAATTGCCAGTAATAAAGACTTTAGCTACGAACATTAAATGGTAATAATGATCTTGAAAGAAGCATCAAACAATAAATCAAACATAGGAGATACAAGTCTGATTTCAGTATTATTTATGGCCGTGCCCTCATTGTGTTCAGTATCTATAGCCACATTAATGAAATTTGTGTAACCGTTGTGTGTTCACATCATTCACAATAAAGTCTGAAGCTACCCCCAAGAACTCGATTAAAGTGGTACTGTTGGGATTTGGGTCGAACAAATAGTACTACATCGGCTAGAGATGGGGATGGTCTTAGGTATATAAGGATTTGTGCAACTCCAGCTAGAAGGCTAGTCTTTGGGATGGTGTCCCAAGTACAACAATCAGTGTCAGAGCCATGCCCCGAACTTAATCATGTGTGTGGGTGATGTTCGACGATGTAGATCCCCCAACGGCGCAAAAACGCAATGGGCCTGATCACCCAACTGGCGCAAAGAGGCGCAATAGGCCCCTGTAAAGGTAATGTTGAGCTTTCGAGAAATTTGACAGTGGTGCTCTTTTACAATGGACGTGCCGCCTCTCACGCGGTGCAGAAGAGTGACCGACTGCAGTTGGTACTTCACGTAAGGCGTGCCGCCTTCCTACGCAGTGAAGAGTTGGATCTCGATGGAGCATTTGATCTTCCATTGTAAAGATAGTTAAGCTTGCAGGGAGACTCTTTGTTCGACGGGGGATTGTTGGGATTTCGGTCGAACAAATAGTCTTACATCGGCTAGACGTGGGGATAGTCTTAAGTATATAAGAATTTGGACAACTCCACCTAGAAGGCTAGTCTTTTGGGATGATACCCCAAGTCCAACAGGTACTTCGATGGAATTACAAACAATCCAAGCTTAGTCAAGATAGGCTGTGGCCCAAGCTTCACTCTAAGTGCACTTGCGTCATGTAAAGCTCATCCCAAAATATAATCAAAACCTCAGATCTTAGGGTCAAAGCCCAGGATCCAGATGAATTGTTTATAGCTCTTATACACAAATGAGTTCACTTAACAACATTTTGTATGACTGAAACCTTCAAACCAATTGGTTTTCCTACAAGTAGGTTAAGATGAAAGAATTAACGGATAACTGATATGAGTGGTTGATGATGACATTTTATGTGTTGAATGTAACTTGTTTATTCTGTATGTGCTACACATATGAACACACTAAGTTTGGTTTGATTACAAAGGCCAAATCTTAGGCTCAAATTTTACTTGACATTAACTGGTTGACTACCAAGCCAACAAAAAAAAAAAAAAATCCAGTTTACACACGAAAAATAGCTCATTCAACTTCTTTTAGAGCCTATATTTCTATCTTTCGGACCCCTTGAGAGTAATTTCTTTTTCTACCAATTACCAAAAACAGTTTACTAGGTTCAAGTGTGGAGGGCTTGCTGTTGGCGTGAGCTGGGCTCATGTCCTGGGTGATGCAGTCTCTGCATCAAACATTATCAACCTCTGGGGGCAGATCGTTGGTACTAACCAAGCGCCAAACAAAACACAGCACCGACAGAAGCCTGATAATAAAATTACTTCACCTGTCACTGGGAACCCTCTCTCGGTCAAGAAAGTTGAACCCGTGGGAGATTTCTGGCTAAGTTCCACCAATATTCCGATGGCTACCTTCTCCTTCCGAATCAGTGAAAGCAAGCTGAAGCATCTGCAGTCGAAGATATCAAGCCATATTCCAGCCTTTGAGGCCATCTCTGCTCTGATTTGGCAAAGCCTAGCAAAAATTAGAGTGGAGAAAGAGCCCAACTCAGTGACCATAATAAGGAATGACACTTCTGAAGAAAGAAAATACGTGGTGGGCAATATGCAGACAATAAGCACAGTGTCAACTGATTCCTCAGTTGCCAAGCTCGAGCTGGCAGAATTAGCAATGCTGATAAGCAACAACAAGACAGATGAGAAGAAGGCTATTGATGAGATGGTGGAGAAGGAGAGTGGAAAGGAAGATTTTATTGTTTATGGTGCAAATCTAACATTCATTGACATGCAAAGCGTCGAGCTATATAAGTTAGAACTCAAAGGCCAGAAGCCTGCTCAGGTGGACTATAGCATTCATGGAGTGGGGGAAGAAGGGGCCATCTTGGTACTTCCAAGTCCTAATGAAGCAAGAGACGGCGATGGTGCCAGTAATGGAGGGAGAGTCTTGACCATGATTCTACCGGAAGAGGAGATCCCGAAACTTAAGGAAGCGCTTGAAAGCGAATGGAGCAGCGCTTAAAAAAAAAAATGTCAGTTTGTTGATTCAAGTGTAAACTGATGCTCAAGCAAGAATGGTGTAGTAATGTATTATGTCAGCTCCGTGTGTTAATTATGAAAATCAAAGTGTGAAAGTGTATATCATGTTGAAGAATTGTAAGAACGATGTTGTACTGTCTCAATGTTTCAAACAATCATCAGCTCATGGTACCAAATAGTTCACAAGTAATGCTGCTAAAAGTGATATTTGATGGTGCAATTGAATGCACAATGCATAGAAAATAAAGGGCAAAGAGACTTCTAGCACATAGGTTGATGGTTTGTTTACCTTTTGCTCTATGTTACGGTTGAGCGCCATTATGCTCCTTTAGTCGCATGTTTTTCATTTAGTAAATGGTCCCTTGAAAGAAAAAAAAAAACCTATAGCACATAAGCATGGGCAGACAAAGGTAGCATCAACAATATGAACTACAAGATCAAAAAAGAAGAAGAAACGATTGAAGCTGAATTCAGCTAAAGTTTAAGTAGATTATAGTCACAATACTGTAAGCTTATTGAGGATAGAAGATAATTTTCACCAGAAAACAGTGAACAAGTGTGATAGAAACTGATGAGTGCGACCTGCTTTCAGCATGTCTCTCCAATTATCATTCTCACCAATCTCTGATAGCAAAAAGTTTCCCCTTGAAAACATTGCCCGTGGTTTCCATTCAATCTGTTAAGTGATGCTTTCCTGTCCCCTCCCTGTTTATTACCTAAAGGAGTGACACAAGAATAACTCAGTGCCAAACAATATAATGAAACTATTATTCGTAGCTGAAAAATGAACGCCATATGAGGAACTAAAATCCATACATATAAGTGGGATCTGACATAAAATCCATCGACTAATAGCAAATAAGTGAGTGATGGAACTGACAGAAAATCCATTGAGTAATAGTCAAGGGAAATTGTCTACATCAAGCATCATACTAAGCATAAATCTTGTCGGGGAACAAAATTTGCATCAATAAAAAAAAAAATCACTTCCTACAGTGGCTAAATATTTTTATCATGTAACAATACTAACAAAATGTCTCGATCACAAAATTAGTGTGAATGTACTTTCCCTTGGTCATTTTTAATTTAAGATGTACATGCATTTGCACTTCTAAATGTTAGGATTTGTTACTGGAATGCGCCATGAAGGTAGATGAAACTTCGGAGATTAAAGAATGGACGTGCACAAGAAGCTGTACACATTACCAGTTGACTAATACTGAGCATAGTCGACTAATCATATGGATTAGTCGACTAATACATTATGGTCTACTAGATTGGTTAACAGAGAGTTGGGATTCTGGAATCTAGTCAGAGTAGTTGATTAGTATTTGGCCCTAATTGACTAATACATGATATTAGTCTATTAGTATCCTGGCCTAGTCGACTAATGTCGGGTCTGACAGTTTTCTTTTCTGGATCTGTTTCAGATTTGAATTGGATTCAGGTTTTCTTTATTCTAAGATTGTGATTGTTCGTATTGATAAAGTTTGTTTAAAATTAGGAGAGTTCTATAGTCTATAAATAACCCCTTGGGGTGGCCTTTTGTAATACCCCGTTCCCGGAATACGTACTTAGTTGCGTGTTCAGTTTTTCGATCGTATTTTTCGGTTTACTTCCTGTATTTGACCGATTTCAGTTTTAAAAGTCATTTTCCAATATTATATATTTTCTATGATTTTCTGAAATTTTCCTGAATTTAATTAAATATTTTCAAAACCGGTGTCGACCAGTACCGCTGATCGATTCTCGGATTTTTAATTCACAAACAGTTAGGAAATTCTAGAAGGTCCTTTAGACTTTATTTCTTAGAATCATATTTTCTATCTAAATACTTTTTCTGGAATTTTATGAATTTATGAAAGTTCCAACGGAGTCGGTAGATAACTGATTCCGGGATTTTTAGTTTTAAAACTATAAATTATTTCTTCAAACGAATTTCACCATGAGTCTTAAAATGTTATTCTTGATTTTTAGTAAAATTTTCGGGTCGTTCCGAGATACTTGAATTTCGGACGATTCCGGTATTTTCCAAAATTCCATTTTCCAATTTTCCAATAATTCCAATTTTCCACATAATCCCACTCACTTTCACCTAATCCTTTTTAAATCCCACTCATTCTCTCTCTCCCCATGGCCGGCCAAGTGGCCAAGTGAGGGACACCTCACCCTCCCCATATTTGCACAAAACCCCCTCACAATTACACTATTTGCAACTCCTTTACAAAATCTAACACCTATATAAACAATCTCTTTACATTTCTTTTCCTTTTTCTTCATTTCACCTAAGTGTTAGCCCTCACCAAGAGATCTCTCCTCCTTCTCAACCTCAACCCTAGCTCCAAGAACCACCTCAAGGACTTCATCTCCACCTCAAGCAACCACCTTGGACCTTGGATCATAGCCTTCTTCGCCACCGAAGATCACCTTGGCGCCATTCGTCGTCAACGACTCTTTCGACCGCATAAAACGCCGATTGATCACTCCTAGTGAGTATTCTTACTCACCAAGACATGTGAATTCCCTAGTATACTTGTATTCCACATCTTGTTCACTTGTGCCTTCAAAATCACACATTTGACCTTCAAATTCGACCTGCAAATTCTGTTCTGTACGCTACTTACAGACCCAGATTAGTCGACTTGACCTAGGCATTAGTCGACTAACCCTTCTAGTTGAACCTTAACCTGTTTCTGAAACACAGTTTTAGTCGACTTACCCTGATTATTAGTCGACTAACCCTTTCTGGAAATGAACCTCAACTCTCTGGAAATCACTGTTAGTCGACTACACATTCCTCCCTAGTCGACTAACCTTACTTGAACCAGAAACCCAACTCTCGGCCCTAGTCGACTTATCCTATTTATTAGTCGACTATAGACTACTAGTCGACTAACCCTTCTCACCTTAGTCGACTCCTGAAACAAACTTAACTCTCTGTATCCCAGTTCTAGTCGACTTAGCTTGACTGTTAGTCGACTTGCGTGTCTGTTAGTCGACTACCCTTTTTACCTAGTCGACTAACTTTCCCTGAAACAGAATATCAACTCTCTGGAACCCAGTTTTAGTCGACTAATCCAGACTGTTAGTCGACTTAAGACCCCTACCAGTCAACTACACCTTCCACCTAGTCGACTAATTTAAGCTGTTTATTATAGTTGATTTCTTTTCTAAATTTGGATCTTACCCTGATACATGTGTATTATAGTATGCTTGTTTATGCTTCATAACTGGTACTACTTGACCTATTACTGGATGGATGTTATCTCTTGTAACTTCATGACTTGTTATTACATATTCTCGTTTCATGACATGTTAAATAGTGAATATCACCACTTATCATGCCATCTCTTGAACCAAGCATGATGCATTCAACTTTTGTATAAAATGGACCAACTTACATTGGGTCAGGGGGAAACATGCGGATGTCGATATGTGTTCGTGTTTACAGTGGCATTAGGTATATTGTACAATTATATTCCGGTCTAACCTGAGGGCCTCCAGGAGACCGAGGGGAGTGCTTGCTCCCTCTTCCTGAGTACTATCATGATAAGGGCATACATAAGTCCCTCCTGAATAGCCTAGCGGCTGGCTTCCGTCACCAAGCAACGGAACAATCCTGGACTGTAACGCCCCGATCCCAAAGATACGGGAACGTCACTGCAACGCATATACGTAGGTCAGATGGTGCCCCCCACGTATATACGCTAAGCATAAGTACAACAAGTATCAGAGTACAACACACAGCGTGGTATATTCATATGCCAACTTACAAAAGATAAATACAAAGCTATACAAGTTATGATAAGCAAAATCACTTTACAAGTGTCCTTTATCACAACCCAAGTCCAAAATGAACGATATACAATCAAAAATACAAAAATGCTCACGAAATGGATGGAGATCCCGTGAATACAAAAGGAAGAGTCTGGCACGAGGACCGGAGCTAATCTGCCTGCTCACTAAAGAAAGCCTGATCTTCGGTGGATGGCTCCACTTCGACCCAGGCCTCGGAATCTGAATATGCAAATCCAAAGGGTCAAGACATATAATAACAAATAAAAGATAGTCAAGTGACATAAGGATCATGAATAAAGGTAATGAAGTTACAATAAATAGCAACGAATAACAAGCGATGTAAACTCAATAAGGTAAGATCATATGCAACAAATCTACAATTAACGTCTTATTATTATTACTTGTCTTACTGTGATATCTAGCTATGTGACCCAGCGTCCCAGAGCACATAGATCCATATCCTAGTGAAACAAGGTTGTTATTGGAAACAGCGGTTGTATCGACGAACTATGTTTACAGTGGGTCCCGTGCATGCCCGGGACCACGGCCCAGTATTGTTCCGTTGCTTGAAGACGGAACCTGCCGCTAGGCTAACAGGAGGGTCTTATGTATGCCCTTGTCATGACAGTAAACAGGAAAGGGAGGAAGCACTCCCCTCGGTCCCCTGGAGTACCGCAGGTAAGACCGGAAAATATAGTGCACAACCTAATACCACTGTAAACACGAACACATATCGATATTCCGCATATTTCCCCCGACCCATGTGTAAGTTGGTGCTTTTTATGTAAAAGTCAAGTGTATCATGCTTAGTTTTAAGGGATGGCATGATAAGTGGTGATATTATTGTTTAACATGGTATGGAACGAGTATATGCAATAATAAGTCATGAGGTAACAAGAGATACATCCATCCAGTAATAGGTCATGTAGAGCCAGTATCGAAGCATGAACAAGCAAGATATAATACATATGTAACAAGTATAAAAACCAAATTCAGAACAGAAATTAACTATGACACACAGTCAGGATTAGTCGACTAGGGGTAAGGGTTAGTCGACTAATACTGGGATACAGAGAGTTAGAATTCTGTTTCAGGGAAAGTTAGTCGACTAGGGTAGGAAGGTTAGTCGACTAATAGGGAGTTCTAGTCGACTAGTGGACACTTAAGTCGACTAAGTCTGCTGATACAGAAAGTTGGGTTTCTGGTCCAGGAAGGATTAGTCGACTAGGTAAATTTAGGAGTCGACTAATATGGGTTTCCAGAGAGTTTGTTAGTCGACTAATATTTGGGGCAAGTCGACTAATACTGGGTTTTCCAGAAAACTAAGTTTCAGCTAAGTGTTCTAGTCGACTAGTTCCTATGATGAGTCGACTAATACTGTGAAGAACAGTGAGCAGATCAGAATTTCTGGAAGTGTGTTTGATGGTTCAATTCGTGGTTTTTGGTGACCTAGGTGTACAAGAAGTGTAGATATAAGTATTCTAGGGCTAATACAAGTCTTGGTGAGTGAAATACTCACTTGGGATAGGTTCAATTGTGACTTGATCCAAGGATGAGGATGATGGCTTCACTCCACACTTGTTGTTGAAGCTTGAGGTGAAGAAGTGCTCTTGGAGTTGCCTTGGGCTGGAGGGAAAGGTCTTGAAGTGATCTTGGAGCTAGGGTTCAGTTGTGGAAGGAGGAGATTATGGAGCTTCTCTTCTCTTGTTGAAGTGAAAGAGAGAAAAAGAGTGATTTGCAAATGAATAGGAATTTATAGTTTGGGATTTTTGTAAAGGGTTTGGAAATTGGATAGAAGTGAGGGGTTTTCTTGCAAAAGGAGGGGTGAGGTGAGTGTCCTCTCTTTGGCCACTTGGCCGGCTGTGGGAGAGGGAGAGAGTGAGTGGGGTTAGGTGAAGTGTGAGTGGGAAATGAGGTGGAAATGAAGTGGAAAAGGAATTTTGCAAATTTTGGAAAAATGCCCGAAATTCAAGTATTTTGGAATGGTCTGAAAATTTACCAAAAATCAAGAATAATATTTGAAGACCAATGGTGAAATTCGTTGGAAGAAATACTGTATAGATTTTTAATTAAAAATCCCGGAATCAGTTATTTACCGACTCCGAAAGAATTTTCATAAATTTATAAAATTCTCAGAAAAAGAGTATAGGTAAGAAATATGATTCTAAGAAATAAAGTCTAAAGGACTTTCTAGAAATTCCTAACAGTTTGGAAGATAAAAATTCGGAAATCGGCCAGCGGTACTGGCCGACACCGGTTTCGGAGAAATTTATTTTAATTCCAGAAAATTCCAGAAAATCACATAAAATCTAAAATATTGGAAAATGATATTTGAAATTAAAATCGGTCAAATACGGAAGGTACATCGGAAAATACGGTCAAAGGACTGAATACGTAACTAGGCACGTATTCCGGGAGAGGGGTATTACAATCTACCCACCTTACAAAAATTTCGTCCTCGAAATTTCATAAGGTAAAAGATAACAGGAAAAGCAATAGATAGATATGGATACAAGGAAAGATAACGGTAGAAAAAGTAGAAGGGAAGAGTCTTACCCAATCAAGATGTGAAAAGATGAGGATAACGATCCCGGATAACGTCCTCACGCTCCCAAGTGGCCTCTCCTGGCGCATGCCTGTTCCATGACACCAATACCAATGGAATAGCTCTGTTCTTCAGTGTCTTGACACTCCTATCCAGGATGGCCAACGGCTGCTCTTGGTATGATAAATCCGGTTGTAGCTCCAGCTCGGAATGATCCAGAATATGGCTGTCATCCCTGACATACTTCCTCAACTGAGAC
This sequence comes from Agave tequilana, assembly GCA_038442645.1. Classification (NCBI taxonomy): domain Eukaryota; kingdom Viridiplantae; phylum Streptophyta; class Magnoliopsida; order Asparagales; family Asparagaceae; genus Agave; species Agave tequilana. Next base: position 95,228 of record JAVJIF010011923.1, on the reverse strand, counting down.
ACGTGGAAGACATTATGCACCCCGTCCAAAGATGGCGGTAATGCCAATCTATAGGACACATCTCCCACACGATCCAGGATCTCGAATGGGCCAATATACCTTGACTTAGCTTCCCACGAGTACCGAACCGGATCACTCCCTTGGTAGGTGATATCCTCAAGAATACATGATCTCCAACCTGGAACTCTAATGGCCTTCTCCGAGTGTCTGCCCAACTCTTCTGCCTACTCTGAGCTGCTCTGAGATGATTTCTGATAACCCTGACTTTCTCTGTAGTCTGCATCAGAATCTCTGGTCCCAAAAGACTCCTCTCACCGACTTCATCCCAACAAATCGGTGATCGGCACTTCCTACCATACAATGCCTCAAAGGGTGCCATCTTAATACTTGCCTGGTAGCTGTTGTTATATGAAAACTCAGCCAAGTGAAGATGGTCTTCCCAAGATCCCCCAAAGTCAATCATGCAAGCCCTCAACATATCTTCAAGGATCTGGATAGTCCTCTCAGATTGTCCGTCTGTCTGAGGATGATAAGAAGTACTGAATTTCAGACGAGTTCCCAGACTTTCTTGGAGACTCTCCCAGAAATGAGATCTGAATCTGGTGTCTCTATCTGACACAATACTAACTGGAACTCCATGCAGACGAACCACCTCCTTCATATACTTATCTGCCAGAACCTCTGTCGACTGGCCTACCCTGAATGGTATGAAGTGAGCTGACTTGGTGAGGCGATCAACTATAACCCACACAGCATTATTACCCCTGGGACTCCGAGGTAATGCCGTCACAAAATCCATGGTGATATGCTCCCACTTCCATTCGGGTATCGGCAAAGGTTGAAGAAGTCCAGCTGGTCTCTGATGCTCGATCTTTATCTGCTGGCAAACCAAGCACTTGGCAACAAACTGGGCTATCTCCCTCTTCATAGCATTCCACCAAAAGTGTTTCTTCAGGTCCTGGTACATCTTGTTTCCTCCTGGATGTATAGAATAAGCTGAACTGTGAGCTTCCTCCAAAATCTTCTGTCTGACTTCTCCCTGGGGAACACAAAGTCTATCTCCAAAATACAATGCACCATCTGGATGGATACAGATATCAGTCCTCAAACCAGCCTCCACCTGAGCTCTGAATGTCTGCAATCTGGGGTCCTCTTTCTGAGCTCCCTTGATCCCCTCTATCAATGATGACTGGATCTGTAAAGTCATAAGCTGCCCTGCCTTATCACCTCCTTGCACCAACATCAAATCCAATCTGATGAATTCCTGAATCAACTCCCTCTGCTGCGTGAGGTGGACTAGCACTCTGTTCTCTGGCATCCTGCTCAGTGCATCAGGAACGGTATTGACTTTGCCTGGATGATACTGCAAGTCAATATCATAGTCCGCCATAAGCTCCAACCACCTCCTCTGCCTCATATTCAACTCCTTCTGTGAGAAAATATACTTGAGGCTCTTGTGGTCTGTGTATATCAACACTTTGTCTCCCAGAAGGTAGTGTCTCCAGATCTTCAAAGCAAATATCACAGCTGCCAACTCCAAGTCATGAGTTGGGTAATTCCTCTCATGAGGCTTCAACTGCCTAGATGCATATGCTATAACATGATCATGTTGCATAAGCACACACCCCAGGCCTTTACCTGATGCATCACAGAAAATGACCATCCCTCCTCTTCCTGAAGGAGTCCTCAAGATTGGAGCTGTGATAAGCCTCTGCTTCAACTGCTCAAATGCTGCATCACAATCTTCTGTCCATAAGTATCTCTCCCCTTTCCTGGTGAGCCTGGTCAACGGAGCTGCAAGTCTAGAGAAATCCTGGACAAAGCGTCTGTAATATCCGGCTAGTCCAAGAAAGCTCTTAATCTCAGTCACCGTCTTCGGAACTGGCCAATTCTGCACTGCCTGGACTTTACTAGGATCAACTGAAATTCCTTCTGCTGAAACTATGTGTCCAAGGAAAGCTATGCTGTCCAACCAGAATTCACACTTGCTCCTCTTGGCATGAAGCTGCTCTTGCTGAAGGGTCTGCAACACAATCCTCAAGTGCTCTGCATGCTCCTTCTCATTCCTTGAATAGACCAGGATGTCATCTATGAATACAACTACAAACTGATCTAGGTAAGGGGAGAACACTCGATTCATCAAATCCATGAAAACCGCAGGGGCATTGGTGACTCCGAAAGGCATAACTAGAAATTCATAGTGGCCATAACGGGTCCTGAATGCCGTCTTCGGAACATCCTCCTTCTTCACCCTCAGCTGATGGTAACCCGACTGCAAATCTAACTTAGAAAATACACGGGCTCCATGGAGCTGATCAAACAAATCATCAATCCGGGGCAAGGGATACTTGTTCTTGATGGTGACCTTGTTCAACTCTCTATAATCAATACAAAGCCTCTTACCACCATCCTTCTTATTCGCCAAGAGCACTGGAGCTCCCCATGGTGAAGTGCTTGGCCGAATCAATCCCTTGTCCGAATACTCCTGCAGTTGCTTCTTCAAGATCTCCAACTCCGTCGGTGCCATCCTGTACGGAGCCTTGGATATAGGAGCTGTCCCTGGAACTGTATCAATGGAGAACTCCACTATCCTCTCCGGTGGAAGCCTGAGACCTCAGAAAAGACTTCTGGAAATTCATCCCACACGGCACTCCCTTCAGAACCTCCGAAGTGGTCATCTGAATCTCCTTCTTAGCAGGCTTCACCTCTCCACTAAACTGGAACTCCGGCTGATGCGGGATTCTGAAATTGATCTTCCTTCCTCTACAGTCAATCACTGCATAGTACTGACTGAGCCAAGTCATGCCTAAGATTACGTCGTAACCTTTGGTGTCTAGTACGAGCATATCTATGGCCAAGGTCTTCCCACAAAGTTCCACTGGACAGTCAGCACAAACTCTAGAAGATATAACTACCCCATTCCCGGTACTTATCTCCCACTTGTGGTCTAAAGCCTTAACAGGTATGGAATGAACAGCCACAAAATGGTCGGAGATATAACAGTGGGATGCACCCGAATCGAAGAGAGCGAGAACAGGTATAGAATGAACTCTGATGTTACCTGTAATCACCTCCTCTGAAGCCTCAGCCTCCTCTGCTGTCAGGTTGTAGGCCTGACCTCTGCCACGCCCTGCTGCTGTCCGGGCTCCTCTCTGCACTGGGCGAGCAACATGCGGTGGAGGAAGGGGAAGAGCTCTCCTCATCACTGGTCCCTGGTGCCTCTGCCCAACTGGCCCTGGTAGTGCCCTCTGTCCATTCTGCCCTTGAGGTGCCGGCAAGGTTTGATTAGCAAACCCCATTCTCCTGTGAGGACAGGTCTCCACGGCATGGTCTCGTGCTCCACACACCAAACACCATCCGTTTGCCCTCCGGCAATCCTGCCGAGAGTGTCCTGGTTTCTGGCAAAAGTTGCAGATAAGACCTGGTCGAGCCATCTGGTAAGGAACTGCCCTGAATGGTTGCCTGGCCTTGACCTTCGCTGCTCTGGATGGTCCTCCTCTGCCCACCGGCACAAACGGCCTCTTCATGGCCTGGTTCTCTTGCCTCTTCTGAAACCCACGCTCCACCTCTCGAGCGATGGTGAGAACCTCAGCATAGGTCTTCAGCTGCTGGGGCATCAGAAACATCTGGATCTCCATCTGTAAACCCTGCTGAAACCTGCTTGCCCTCTTCTCTTCATCTGACACCATGTAAGGGGCAAAGCGACTCAGCCTGAGAAATTCTGCAGCATACTCATCCACGGATCTGTTCCCCTGTTGAAGCCTGATGAATTGCTCCTCCATATCCTTCTGAGCAGTGGCGGGAAAGAACCTGCTATAAAAGCTCTTGGAGAACGTATCCCAAGAGATAGGCTTCTTCAAGCGAGCCTCCTCTGCAAGCCACCAAGTCCTGGCTATGTCCTTCAGCTGGATCTTTGCAACCTCCACTTGGTTCTCCTTAGGCACCCTGGCGGCGTTCAGCAGATCGGTGGTGTCTGTCAACCACTGTTCAGCCTCCAATGGTCTCTCGACTCCCGTGAATACGGCCGGTTGCAGCCGCCGAAAGTCTGACACGTTCCCAGGCCTTTGCTCCTTCGGAGCTGCCAACTCCTGCCTGAGGAGCTCAGTCTGCTGCTGCTGATTCTCCATCTGCTGTTGCTGGTTTCCCAGCATAGTCTGAATGATCCTCAGGACATCAGCACCCTCTCCTCCTACGGGTCCATTCGGTACTTGCCCGACATTGTTGCGACCCGAACGTCTCTCCATACCGAAAGGGATAAGATCTGGAATTGGAAACAAAGGGAAGGAGTTTAGGATACGAGGATCGAATCAAGGACGAAGTCGAGAAGGACTATATAACTTTGTACATTGTAGTTGGCATTAGCAAATCACTAGAATTTGCCACTTGGTTGTACTTTTAGGTTTGAGAGCCTAGGCTCTGATACCAACCTGTAACGCCCCGATCCCAAAGATACGGGAACGTCACTGCAACGCATATACGTAGGTCAGATGGTGCCCCCACGTATATACGCTAAGCATAAGTACAACAAGTATCAGAGTACAACACACAGCGTGGTATATTCATATGCCAACTTACAAAAGATAAATACAAAGCTATACAAGTTATGATAAGCAAAATCACTTTACAAGTGTCCTTTATCACAACCCAAGTCCAAAATGAACGATATACAATCAAAAATACAAAAATGCTCACGAAATGGATGGAGATCCCGTGAATACAAAAGGAAGAGTCTGGCACGAGGACCGGAGCTAATCTGCCTGCTCACTAAAGAAAGCCTGATCTTCGGTGGATGGCTCCACTTCGACCCAGGCCTCGGAATCTGAATATGCAAATCCAAAGGGTCAAGACATATAATAACAAATAAAAGATAGTCAAGTGACATAAGGATCATGAATAAAGGTAATGAAGTTACAATAAATAGCAACGAATAACAAGCGATGTAAACTCAATAAGGTAAGATCATATGCAACAAATCTACAATTAACGTCTTATTATTATTACTTGTCTTACTGTGATATCTAGCTATGTGACCCAGCGTCCCAGAGCACATAGATCCATATCCTAGTGAAACAAGGTTGTTATTGGAAACAGCGGTTGTATCGACGAACTATGTTTACAGTGGGTCCCGTGCATGCCCGGGACCACGGCCCAGTATTGTTCCGTTGCTTGAAGACGGAACCTGCCGCTAGGCTAACAGGAGGGTCTTATGTATGCCCTTGTCATGACAGTAAACAGGAAAGGGAGGAAGCACTCCCCTCGGTCCCCTGGAGTACCGCAGGTAAGACCGGAAAATATAGTGCACAACCTAATACCACTGTAAACACGAACACATATCGATATTCCGCATATTTCCCCCGACCCATGTGTAAGTTGGTGCTTTTTATGTAAAAGTCAAGTGTATCATGCTTAGTTTTAAGGGATGGCATGATAAGTGGTGATATTATTGTTTAACATGGTATGGAACGAGTATATGCAATAATAAGTCATGAGGTAACAAGAGATACATCCATCCAGTAATAGGTCATGTAGAGCCAGTATCGAAGCATGAACAAGCAAGATATAATACATATGTAACAAGTATAAAAATCAAATTCAGAACAGAAATTAACTATGACACACAGTCAGGATTAGTCGACTAGGGGTAAGGGTTAGTCGACTAATACTGGGATACAGAGAGTTAGAATTCTGTTTCAGGGAAAGTTAGTCGACTAGGGTAGGAAGGTTAGTCGACTAATAGGGAGTTCTAGTCGACTAGTGGACACTTAAGTCGACTAAGTCTGCTGATACAGAAAGTTGGGTTTCTGGTCCAGGAAGGATTAGTCGACTAGGTAAATTTAGGAGTCGACTAATATGGGTTTCCAGAGAGTTTGTTAGTCGACTAATATTTGGGGCAAGTCGACTAATACTGGGTTTTTCCAGAAAACTAAGTTTCAGCTAAGTGTTCTAGTCGACTAGTTCCTATGATGAGTCGACTAATACTGTGAAGAACAGTGAGCAGATCAGAATTTCTGGAAGTGTGTTTGATGGTTCAATTCGTGGTTTTTGGTGACCTAGGTGTACAAGAAGTGTAGATATAAGTATTCTAGGGCTAATACAAGTCTTGGTGAGTGAAATACTCACTTGGGATAGGTTCAATTGTGACTTGATCCAAGGATGAGGATGATGGCTTCACTCCACACTTGTTGTTGAAGCTTGAGGTGAAGAAGTGCTCTTGGAGTTGCCTTGGGCTGGAGGGAAAGGTCTTGAAGTGATCTTGGAGCTAGGGTTCAGTTGTGGAAGGAGGAGATTATGGAGCTTCTCTTCTCTTGTTGAAGTGAAAGAGAGAAAAAGAGTGATTTGCAAATGAATAGGAATTTATAGTTTGGGATTTTTGTAAAGGGTTTGGAAATTGGATAGAAGTGAGGGGTTTTCTTGCAAAAGGAGGGGTGAGGTGAGTGTCCTCTCTTTGGCCACTTGGCCGGCTGTGGGAGAGGGAGAGAGTGAGTGGGGTTAGGTGAAGTGTGAGTGGGAAATGAGGTGGAAATGAAGTGGAAAAGGAATTTTGCAAATTTTGAAAAAATGCCCGAAATTCAAGTATTTTGGAATGGTCTGAAAATTTTACCAAAAATCAAGAATAATATTTGAAGACCAATGGTGAAATTCGTTGGAAGAAATACTGTATAGATTTTTAATTAAAAATCCCGGAATCAGTTATTTACCGACTCCGAAAGAATTTTCATAAATTTATAAAATTCTCAGAAAAAGAGTATAGGTAAGAAATATGATTCTAAGAAATAAAGTCTAAAGACTTTCTAGAAATTCCTAACAGTTTGGAAGATAAAAATTCGGAAATCGGCCAGCGGTACTGGCCGACACCGGTTTCGGAGAAATTTATTTTAATTCCAGAAAATTCCAGAAAATCACATAAAATCTAAAATATTGGAAAATGATATTTGAAATTAAAATCGGTCAAATACGGAAGGTACATCGGAAAATACGGTCAAAGGACTGAATACGTAACTAGGCACGTATTCCGGGAGAGGGGTATTACATGGACCGTTATCCCGGGCATGTACGGGGTCCACTGTAAACATAGTTCGTCGATACCCCCGCTGTTTCCAATAACAACCTTGTATTACTAGGATATGGATCTATGTGCGCTGGGACGCTGGGTCACATAGCTAGATATCACAGTAAGACAAGTAATAATAATAATAGACTTTAACTATGTATCCATTTCATCCTGATTATAGTTCTTTATGCTTTCATTTCTTGTTGGTTTATATTCATTATGCTGTTCCGTCCTTATTATTCATATCTCTTAGCCACTTGGCTATAACCTGTTCATTTTCGGGAGGTCCTGACTCCCTTGGATTTGTATGTTCAGGTTCCGAAGCTTGGATCGAAGTGGAGCCATCCACAGAAGATCGAGCTTTCTTTAGCGAGCAGGCTGATTAGCTCCAGTCCTTGCGCCAGATCTTTCTTTTTTACACACGGGATCTTCATCCTACTCGTGAGCATTTTGTGTTTATGTTGTACCTTTTGCTTTTGGACTTAGTTGTGATAAAAGATACATGTAATGTGTAATATTTTATCATATCTTGTGATGACTTGTACTTGTACTTCTATGTTGGCATATGTATGGAAATCACGCTTTGTCGTGCACTCTGATTCTTGTTTTACTTATTGCTTAGCGTATATGCGTGGGGCATTTTCTGACCTACGTATATACGTCGCAGTGACGTCTCCGTATCCGTGGGATCGGGGCGTTACACCTTTAATGTAATTTAATGAATTTATAATTTCTAAGTGTGTAATTCATCTAGGTGAAAGATTCGTGAGAGAAACTTAGCCACAAGGGTTCGCTGTTCTTTACGGCCATTAAGCGCTTGTAATCTTCTCAGCGTGACGTGTAAATAATTCTTATTATACTCCCCCTAAAGTTTAATAAAGTTTCTCTCCCTTCTCCCTTAGACGTATACACGATTTGTTTGATCGGTGGAATCACGTTATATTGTGTGTTGGCTATCTACTTTGAAATATCTTCTTCTTCTCTTCTTCTTGTTGCCTTAAAAGATCCTGTAGTTTGTTTCCACTGAGCTGCCTCAGTCGATCTGATCGTGGCGTCGTCCGGGTCATCTGAATTCACAACAATTGGTATCAGAGAAAGGTCAACTTGAAGAAGTCTGTGAGCAAGTTCGATATTCAGAAGTATGATTGTGTCATTAATTTCAGTAGATGACAGATTAGGATGAACGTCATTTGTAACCCCTGATCCCCAGTGTACGTATCACCGTATCTATATGCGATACGACGTATAAATTGATTTGACCTCCGTAGTAGTCCGATTGAGTTGATTTCAGTTTCAAAAATTATTTTCTAATAATTTAGATTTTTCAGGATTTTCTAGAATTTTTCTGGATTATTTTGGAAAATCTCCGTTGTCGGTGTCGACCGATACCGATAATCGGCTTTACGATTTTTAATTCACAAATAGAGTAGAATTTGGAGAATCGGCTTTCACCGTATGGCTTAGAATCATATTATCTACGTTGGGGTATTTTTGGGGATTTTTCTGAATTATCGAAAATTCGATCAAATCGGTGTCGCCCGGTACCGGCGACAGCTTCCGGGATTTTTAATTTGCAAACCGGACTGTATTTCTTCAAACTGTCTTCATATTACATCTCAGGATAATATTCTCTATTTTCTATAATTTTTGGGCACCGTTCGGAGCTAGTCAATTTTGAACCCCATTAAAATAATATTAAATTTCTATTTTTCTATTTCTTTTCTTCCCTCTTTCCCCCTTTTCTTCTTCCCCAAGCCACCGCCATTCAACCCACCGCCATACTGCAGCCCCTCTTTAAAATCTCTCTCCCCCTCTTAAAATCTCCATTCCTCTCTCTCTAATTAGCCAAACCTCTCTCTCTCTCTCTCTCCAAATTCTCTTTATCTCTCTAACTCTCTCTCTCTCTCTCTCTCTCTATCTCACCCTCTCTCTCTGTGCAGATCCTCCCACAAGGGGAGGGGCTGCTCCCTTGGCCGCAGCCAGGCCAAGCGCGGCCGGTGTCACCGCCGGCCGCCGCGACCCCAAGCCGCGCCCCGGCCACGGCCGGCGCCGCCACCACCCCTCCTTCTTCTTTCTCTTTTCTTTTCTCTTTTCTTCTTCTTCTTCCCTTTCTTTCCTTTTCCTTTCCTTTACTTTCCCTGTTAATTCCCTCTCTCTCTCTCTCTCACATCCCTCTTTCTCTCTCTCGGCTGGCTGCACCGCCGCCGCCACCGCCGCTGCCGGCGGCCGAGGCCGCCGCCGGCAGACCACCGGCGCCGCCGGCCAGCGGAGCTGGCCGGTCGGGCCGCTTAGAGGCGCGGCAGCAGCAAGCTGCTGCTGCCGCTGCCTGTTGCTTTGTGTGGGTTCGGGTCTAACCCGAACCCACTACCCCTATTGGGTTACAACCCATTAAACATTAAACCCTACCCGTTACCCTTTAAACCCACTACCCATTTAACTTAAGTTAATTGGGTTTGGGTATTGGATCCAAACCCGAGCCGTTAACCCGTCAACCCGCATCCGAAACCCAATAAAGGTAACTTTACAGAAAACCCCCCTGCTACTTTTATTATTTGCATTTAAATATGTTTATTACATATTTAACCCGTTTTGTTATGATTTAGTCTTCGGGCGATATCGGGAGCATCCGGACTCCGATTCGGGCGATTCTGGATCCGTTGCGATCGTGGGAAAGAGAGCTATCTCCTCATGACCAGTTTGTGAGTATTTTTCTTTTATAAATTATATTTTATCATGTTTAGTGACATTGGTTGATAGATCTTGGTTATGGATAAAAGACGGTAATAATTAAGTATTCACTAGTACGTGTTGGACTCCTTGTAGCAGGTGATCCCTATACACGATAGTAGACACTGACCACTGGTATCACATGGACATGTATGACACGTCACATTAGTAGTTAGTATTCATATGCACCACTTTACAGGATACCGTCAGTTTATATTGATATCCTCGTTACATGGATGCACTGATCACTGTTATGACAGACACTAGCACAGAGGTATTACACGGAGTATTACTACACATAGATGTTTCACTGGTACATGGATAGACCAATGCACGGACTACCGCATTTCATGTTTACATATCATGCATGTCATATTTCTATATCTCTGTTACACATGCATATATGGTTTCTCTATCCTTATCATATGATTCCCTGTTCATATTACATGTATGATTGTTCCATGTTACCGTCTTCATGTTACCGTCTTCATGTTATATGATTGTTTCCTGTTATTGATATGGACATTCCCGTTACTGGACATGAGCGCGGTTGATATGCAATATGTGGACTCCCACATATATTGTTCCCGTTTCCAGTTATATTGTTCCCGTTATATTGTTCTCGTTTCCCGTTATATTGTGCTATGCTATCAACAGAGCTCTGGTCCAGTTATCATGTTACCCGTATCATGTAATGTATTTGTTCTTGTTACATTGTATACTTGACATATAAGATAATAAAGATAACTTGGGTATGGGGAGACTTGACGGTTGATTAGATCATATCGGGTGGATGTCTGGATCCATTGTTTGTCCCACTGCAGGGGACGGGTAGTGCTGGCTACCGTCTGTTACTCATGAGCATCCCGTTATTGTTTTAGCTCATTGAGATTCCTGTTACATGTTACAGCTCTAGCGGGCTGGCCCTGGTTTCAGCAGCCAGGGGTCTGTTTAAGGCCGTTGTCCCGGGTATGCACGGGATACACCCACCCGATAAGAACTCCTCGACCATGAGTTTCCAATTAACATAATAAAACCAGTATACACAATAGTGACGTCGGGAACACTTGTTATTTGGTTACTCTCTCGTTTGGATAATGGTACCCGTAAGCCATGTCCGGATGGGTTCGACTGGAGTGCGGGCTCCAGTATGAAATGCCAGTGGTATGGGACACTGGGAGAGAGTAATTAAAATAGCAGGCGGTACTGATTGCTACTATTGTATAAATAACATGACTTGCCTGATACATGTTTACTACTTGACTTGTTACTGTTCCTTGCCTGATACCTGTTTCCTATTGTATAGTTGTACTTCTTATTGTACCTGCTCATTTATCCGAGATCATGTTATATGTCTAGTTGTTACTTTACCCGATACATGTTACACTTTTTGTATGGCATATTATTCGTGCATATGTGCATATATTCTATTTTCTGTATACCTTGCATACATCATTACTGTCTGTGCATCACACCGTATACCGGTTAGGTAGCATATGCTCATTTGCATATTCCCTGCTATCACATCACCATTAGCATGTACACTCGTCACCACTAGAGAACATAATATATTATATAAACTGGAGACGCTTAGAGACATGACCCGATGATTACATATTTATATTTGTCTACTGCTTATTACTGTTACCACATCATATCTTATATCTTATTACCGTGCTTGTATTATTATAGTATATTCTTGCCTTCTTCATTTTACCACTCACTAGGTCGCTTTCTGACGACCCTGGGTTTGCATGCCCAGATTGGAGATCCGAGGTACCATAGCTTCAGAGAGTGCCTTGGAGTCACATGGGAGATTCCTCATCAGGACTATTCATAGGTATTTTAGTACTTTATTTCTGTTATCTTATTTATCCCTGTTTTCATATCTGTTATGATAACTAACCTCTTTCTGCAGGTATTCGTGTACTTATTTCCTGCTGGACCCCTTGTCTATAAGGAGGCTATGTCCTGTACTGAGGCTTAACGTACGCGTGAGTGTGTTTTCACCTCACGTATGTACGTCGCCATAACGTCTCCGTATCCTTGGGATCGGGGCGTTACATCATTCTTACCCAGAGCAGGTTGAAGAAAGCATTACTCGGGAAGGAGAGAAAGCCTCAAGACATGAAAGAAGAAACTTGGTAAGAATTGAATAAGAAAATCTTGACAGTTATTCAGTTTTGCTTGGCGGACGAAGTGTTGGATGTGTTTTCTATGATGAAAACAACATCCTTATTGTGGGAGTAACTTCAAGACTACTATCTAAAGAAATCGTCGTCGAATCAGTTGATTTTAAAGCAGCGTATTTTTCTTCTCCGTATTCATGAAGGTACACCTATCAAGTCTCACATTATAAAATTTTTCTATGTTATCAATGATTTAGATAAGATAGAAGTTAAGATAGAAGATAAAAATCAAGCACTTCTATTCCTGTGATTTTTTGCCTTCTTCATATAAAAGCTTTAGCGAAGCTATCCTTTATGGAGGCAAGTCAATAATAAGGTCAATGAGGTCAAGAATTATCTGCTCAATAAAGACAAAATTGGCACCCGTTGATGGGTAGTCTGACGGGTGAGTCTCATCATGATGATTCCGGACAAGTTCATTATTCAAGGGAGAACAACAATAATGGAAGTTCCAGGGTAACTCAAGACATAAAAATTTGACGTACAACTATTGTCACAATAAGGGACACATTAGATTGTTGGTTTCAAAAGAAAAAAATAACTAGAGATGCTAATGTCACTGAACTAATTGGAGAAGATGAAAAATAATGCGACATTCTATCTATTACAGATAGATCAGTTGATAACAAAGATAGATAGATTAGTGACTCTGAATGTTCACGGCACATCAGTTCTAATAGGAAGATGTTCTCCTCGTACACTTCGGTTCAAAGGGGGAGAAGTCTTCATAGGGAATTCCGCTACAAGTAAGGTGATTGGCGAAGGAACAATCTAATTTCGATTTAATGATGGATGCATCATTACTCTTCAAGGCGTTTGTCATGTTCCCAATTCAAGGTACAATCTCATCTCTCTTGGAGCCCCACAAGAGGATGAGTTCAGTTTCATTTCTAAAAGTAATCTTATAGAAGTCTCCAAAGAGGTATATGTGAAGTTTCAGACCGAACGTGTCGACAATGCGTATATGTTACAAAATTTGAAAGTTATAGTAGTGGATTACTGTAACCCCCTGATCCCCGGTGTAAGTATTACCGTATCTGTACGCGATACGACGTAAAAAATTGATTTGACCTCCGTAGTAGTCCGATTGAGCTGATTTCAGTTTCAAAAATCATTTGCTAATATTTGAGATTTTTCAGGATTTTCTGAAATTTTTCTGGATTATTTTGAAAAATCTCCGTGATCGGTGTCGACCGATACCGATAATCGGCTCCACGATTCTTATTGCACAAATGGAGTAGAATTTAGAGAATTCGTTTTCAACGTGTGTCTTATAATCACATGAGTTACGTTGGGGTATTTTTGGGGATTTTTCTGATTTATCGAAAATCCGGCCAAATCAGTGTCGCCTAGTACCGGCGACAGCTTCCGGGATTTTTAATTTGCAAACCGGAATGAGTTTCTGCAAACCGTTTTCATATTACGTCTCAGGATAATATTCTCTATTTTTTATAATTTTTGGACACCGTTCGGAGTTGGTCGAATATTGGGCCAATATAATAATAATTAAATATTATTTTTTTTAACTTTCTTTTTTTTTCTTTTCTTCTCCTTTCTTCCCTTCACTGGAGACTTCCCACCGCCAACGCACCGCCTTCTCTCTCTCTTCTTTCCCTCTCTCCCGTTCTCTCATTCATACAACCTCTCTCTCCCAAACTCTCTCTCTCTCACTAACCTCTCTCCTCTCTCTCTCTCTCTCTCTCTTCTCTTCTCTCTCTCTCACAACCCAAATCCCCCTCTTTTCCTCTCTCTGCCGATCCAAAGGAGGAGGGGCTGACCCGTACCTCCAACCAGGCGCCGGCGGCCGCCGCCGCCACCGCCTGCGGCCGCGCGCCAGCCGGCCGGCGCCGCCACCGCCGCCGGCCGCAACCCCGCAAGATTAAAACAGGAATACAATTAGTTCTCTCGAGAACTTGCTCAGAAATCAACCCTAGAAATAGGTTCAAGTCCTCTTTCATAAAGAGAAGAGAACACCCCCCAAACCAGCTCCAGGTCGGATCTAGAACTGTTCTGGCCTGACTGTCAGTCGACCAACCGGTTAATTGCTCTAAATATGCGGTGGACCGTGCAAGCTGCAGGACTTACCGACCGCCCGGTCCACTGATTTCTATTCTTGTGCATGTCGGTCAACCGTACAATCGATCGAACATCTGACATATAGTTAAAAAACTATATCCTCATTTGTTTTTGCCCTCTATCTACATTGTAGAGCACACCACGTGGCGGCGGAGATCCGGTTGCGAGCGCACGGCAAGTGGGTCACCAAGATGGTGAGTCATGGCAATGTGAGCGGTTCCTTGGCTCTGTGACATGAACTCGAGCAGAGTTTGAGAGCCCATTTGCGATCCGATTTGTAACGATGAAGAGAGGTGAGGCCTCGTGCGGCGCTTGGAGCTATAGAAAAAAGGGGGTCGGAGTTGAGAGAGAGCGGGGATTCGATCATCGCAGAGTGAGTGAATGAATGAATGAGAGTGGATTGAAAAATATGGAGATTGGATATTTGATGAATGGACGATGATGAAAGGAGAGGAGGGAAACAGGAAAATATTGTTTAGTTTTATATTTATGGAGAACAGAATGCAGATTTTGGGCTGAAGTTTCAGCTCATTTTAAATGGTGCTTTACATGTCATTTTATTTTATTTTATTTTATTTTATTTTAGGGTTATAGTCATATCGAACTCCCGATATCTTTTTATATTACATATTAACCAAAATCTTCATATTTTTAAATCGACCATCAAATCTTATTATAAGTTGGATAAAATCTCCTCTCCGTTAGCTAGCGTCTTTTTTGTATGGTAAAAAAAAATATTATTTTACCCCTCAAATTTGATAAAATTCCCTCATTTTTTGACTCTCTCACTCACGCAGATTAGCAGCAGGCGGCGACAACAGCAGCAAAGAGAGAAAAATAAAGAAAAGAGAAGAGAATATAATAATAATTTCACAGATTATTTTAGAATATCAGAATTTAAAGAGAATATTTTAAGAACATTTCGGTTTATAAACAGAAAAACTAACAAAAGCGCTGTTTTGTTTAAACACATAAGATTTAGGTGATTGATTTGAAAATATGAAGATTTTAGGAGTTAATATGAAATATAGAAAGATTTCAGGATTGATATGACAATAATCTTTTATTTGACTTATCGAGGAAAATGCTTATCTTGCATGATTTACTACCTATTGGCTGGCATTGTTCTCCCTTGATTTTTAGAAGGTAGTTTTGGCGATAATAGGAGAGATACTAGTAAAGAATTTTAGTTAAAATTAAACATATGTTTCATAGTCTACGCTGATTAATTGGTGAAATTTTGTGGGAATAAGTATAAAAGATTTTTTTTAATAGAAAAGTCCTGATGAATCAAATTTGCAAGATTTACTTAAAAAAATGTTGATAAAAATTTTTTTCCTTAAAGATATATTTAATCCTACTAAAAAATATTTGTGTATTAGGGAAGAAGAATGGGACTTAGTCTTGTTTTTTTTTCCTTTTTTAAGGCATACAGTTTGTATAAAATTTATTTTGAGAGAATTATACATAAAATTCTAGGGGAAAAAAAATTCATTCTTCTTATTTATGAGGTTCATGTAAATATCTAAGAATCAGTAATAAAAGTACAGTCAGTTTTATTTATTTATTTATTTATTGTTAGGGAAAGCACTTCAAACCATTAAATTAAGTAAATCTTCCAACGATTTAGTAACCCAGTTCGCACACCCGTTCTTTTCACAGTAGATGTGAGAGATGTTGTAAACATCCAACGATGCGAGCAGCCAGCGAGCATCTTCAAGGAAAACCGAACTCTCTTGAGCAGCGCTGGACCCCTCCTTCAGAGCATGAATGACAGATAAAGCACCATTTTCAAGTCAGATTGCACGCTCAGAGAAGAATTCTCGAGTCAGACGTATAGCTTCCCAGGCCCCTGGCACCGTTGCATCCATTATTCAGATCTACATTTATATTTAAGATACTCGGTTATGAAATTGTAGAATACAAAACATAGAAATTAAATTCTATTATGTAGGTTTTTTTTTTTTTTTGCCCCTCATTTGTAAGATGCCAGTTAGGCTTTGGCCTGGGCCTGGGCCTATCACAAAATTGAGTCTCATCTTTTCTGATGGCAGCAACCATTTGATCAATGGGCCTAACCAAAACCCAATAACTATAAGTCCTCTCTGTTACCCTGCAACTCAGCCGCCTCCCTATCGAAGAAACCCTAAAAGCCCGAGTTTCGATCTCAGACGAGAGAATTCAATGGCGAAATCGTTGAGGTCGAAGAGGAAGAAGAGGCTGCGCACCCTGAGGAGAGAGATCGTGGAGCCCTTCTACGACAAGAAGGAGGAGGCCAAGCTCAAGGCGCAGGAGGCCGCCCTCAGCGCCCCAAAGCTTCCCGTACGCGTGCCCAAGAACAAACCTGAATCCATGGACCTAATCGCCGACGCCGAGCCCTCCTCCAATTCAATGGGTGAGTCATCATCGATCCCGAGAGCTAATTTGTATATATAAAAAAAGTTGTCTTTTTTACCAAAATCAATCTTACTTTTTTGTTCATATTTTGTTAAGATCCTGCTTGTACATATCATCATCCAGTGCTCGAACTCGAACGCTATATTGTATTTTGCCCATTTTTATTGGGGCCACCCCAACTTGTCGAATTAGGGTTTGGGAAACTAGATGAGAGTGTTTTAGTGTTTTGGGGTGAAATTCAAATAACAGAGACAATATGAGAAACATGCTAGGATTGAGGATTTTAGTAAAAAACAAAGTGAATGTGGGGAAATTATCTACTGGTGTAAAATGTCGGTACAGCTTTAGTTGACGCATCAGCTTTCTTAATTCATTGTAGAAATTCCCACTTGCTAAACTTGATTCGGTTCTGCCATTTTTTTGCCATTAATGGGGTGCTGACTCTTTGGATTGCTTCTGCCATTTTCTGGCCAAGAACTATGGATAGAAGAGTAGATCGAGGTGAAAAGGGCTACAATGTTGGTTTTGCAGTGTAAACTCATATAACCAGAGAGATCCTTTTAGAATAAGAAAGGGTGTACATGGAAGTTGACAGAGATGATTAGGCTTTAGATGAGGAATTGCCTTCATCCATGAGATGATATCTTCCCTAGGAATTATGGAATCCCTTGGTCCGAATTTTTGTGTAATCAGATTTAGCTTATTAGCTTCAGTTGGAAGACCATCATCACTTTAACAGCCTAGGAGTTGTGCTGTAACAATCACCTAGGTAGTGTGCCGTCCAAGCCACTTTAATTATGCGGATGCCTAGGGTGGTGCTCTTTAAGCCTCTCTAATATGGTGGGTGCCATCTTTTGAAGTTGAAGTGAGCCGCCTAGGGTCGAGGCAGCTGTAGGTGCGAGGAGCCCAGACCCCCTTCATGTTTTTTGCATGGTGATGGCGCCTAGACGCACCTGGCATTTTTGAACAATGCAACCAACACAAAGCATTAAGACTTATTGTCATTCTCCCTAATAAGTTAGGATTTACATCTAGACTGCTGATTTTGGCATTGTTCTTGAATATCCACCACACAGTGAACAATTGAGCTCAATTCTAGTTATGTATTCTCTTCAGGTAAAGTTGGTCCTTGTGTTTATTTCTGGCCACCAAAATCCATAATCTCCTCTAACATTTAGATGTTTATGGCTAATTAACGAGTTAATGGAGTAAATTAGGTATTTGGCGAGACGTGGGGTTTATTTACCACCTTGTGTTAACCTGGTTGTATTTGTAATTGTTTTTTGAGCTGATGTGGAAATGGCTGATGGAGGAAGCAGTCAGTCTAAATCATTATTGAAGCCTGTAGGTGGTGTAGGAAAGAAGGCATTGAAGAAGAAATTGCAGCTGAAGAAAGACAGGAGACGCAACAAAGGAAAGGGGAAAATTAGGAGGAAGCACAATATATAACTGCTGGTTTTCTATTGAATCTGACTAGAAAGCTTTGCTTTGGGTTGGTCGAGAACTAGTTTTGGTTCAACATTGATGTATTGATGCATGTTCAGTCTTGGATGAAACTCAGTTTAGTATGGATGTCCTGACTTCTTTGGTGAAGAAAACTCTTTTATTGATAAAATTATTTTGGTATTTTTTTTTTCTGTTACTACATGCACTCTGCACCCGTTCTTCTGATCATTATTGGGATTTATTCTCTGAATATAACTGACGATGATTGTGATCCTTGCAAGAATTTTACTGCAACGATGATATTAATTAATAACAGTGTAGATTACTGTGTGAACTAATGTACTTTTGCTTGTTATGTTTATTTCTTATTGTCACTGAAGAAATCATTGTGGTTTGAGTTTCAATTTTCAGGATGCAGAGTAGAAAAACAACTGGATCAAAATTATGATTGAATATGCATATTAACCTAATTGATGGAGATGTAGAGGAGGGTATGCGACTGCAATGATAAATATATAATCCAAATATTTGTATCACCATAATTTGTATCTACATAACTCATAAATTCATGCATTTGTTTCAACATTCTTTGTTTTCGCATAACCAAAAGTTTCTGCATTTTATGCCAAACAGATGAGATTTTTCAACGTTCATCGTTTTTGAATATGGTAATCCTTATTCTGTAATAAAATACAATGTGTCACTTAAATCACCTAAAATTGCTTGAATTTCTTGTTATAATCTCATTCACTGCAAAAAAATGCAGGTCCTTGTCAACTTTGTATAATTTGCAGACAATGATATGCAAATGCTTCAAGAAACTACCCTTCGATGTGAACTTGATGGCAGTGTGACAGTCCCTACAAATCCGAAGGTTCTTGGTCACTCAAAGAACAGTACCCGGACCCGGCTTCAGAATCCCAAAAGCAACCGCGAGCCTCTCACTGTGAGTCGTCAGGTTGCCGGCAAGTTCTCCAAGAACGCGCAAATCTCCCTCGGATTGTGAATTGTCGTCATAGCTTCAAAATACTTCATTCCTCGATCAACAAGGCCTGCGTGACTACACCCAGATAGCAAAGAAGTGAAGATGATCGCATCCGGCTGCACCCCTGACTGAATCATCTCCTCAAACGTTGCCACGGCTTTAATTCCCTGGCCATGGGAAGTGTAAGCCGTTATCATCGCTTTCCAAGCAACGACATCCTTATCATCCATACGAATCCTATCAAAACACCTACGAGCATCATCAAGGCTCCCACGCTTGGCGTACATTGTAAGTAACACAATTTGCGTGGCCATGTGTCTGTCAAGGCCCATCTCACTAGCATAACAATGAATCATCTGCCCCTGCTCAAGCGCTGCAGACTCTGCGCACGCTGGGAGGACACTGGTCACTGTCACCCAATTAGGCCTAACATCATCAGACCCATTTCTCACCAGTTCATCAAACAGCCTCAACGCCCACAACCGTTCTGTGAATTCCCCATGATCATCGCAGTCCAAGAAACCACATTCCTCGCGGGCATAGACCGAAACAGCTCCTCTGCCACCCTAACATCCCCAACCTTCAAGTACCCATCACCCAACGCGTACCAACAAGACGCATCTCTCACACACATTCCATCAGACGCCTTCCCCGTGAACCTAACCTCACCGCACTTAACATACATATTAGCCAAAGAGCTCCCAGCATACCGATCTCTCTCAAAACCGTGCTTCAAAGGGGAATGTGTAGTGATCGGGCACGAAGTTTAGAGCAAGCATTTTGACAAATAGTTGGAGGGCGGAGGCCGGGGTGCCAAAGAGCGAGCGGCCACGGATGAGGGCGTTGAAGAGGAGGGAGGAGGGGTGTGGGATCTGGTGGAGGACGAGGGAAGCGGAGGTGAGGTCTCGGGAGGAGGAGTGCATTGCGGTGATGGAGGCGGAGAGGGGAGGGGAGAGGGGGATGCCGAGGAGGAGGAGGTGGGTATGGAGCTGGCGGCCGGGTTGGCCGGGGACCAGAACCGGGCGAGGAGGCAGAGGAGGGAGGAGTAGTGCGGGAGGGGATGACGTCGGTTTTGTTGCAGGGTTTGAAGAGAAACGGGAGGTCCTGTTCTTGGAATTTGAGGGTGAGGTTGAGTCTTTGGAGCATGGAGATGACGATGAGCTCTGCACTGTGTGTTTGAGATCAGAATTCAAATGTGGGGATTTTTGCATGGAGATTCTGTTTTTTGTTTGAATTTGCAAAATCGTTCTGCTCTATTTACCTTTTATTTTTCTGTACATACACCATGAGTTTTGATTCTACATGCAGCTCCAACTGCAACAGAATTTGATTTCAATCTATTAGTTATTATAATTTGAACCTCATTCATTGCACGGGTATTCTATTCAGTTGCTGAGTTCTAGACATGTTAGTTTGGCTCGAGAAAAATTTAGAGGATCATAATAAAATTTCCTTGAATCAATAAAAGATTACAACAATCTCAAAAATTCTGATTACAAGAGGGAGAAGATATTCAAGCTCAAATCTTCTTTTTGTTTAATAATGAATTCTTGATGTAGCGGTAGAAAGTGAATCTTATTTTCCGTTGACCGGGTAAACATCACAATCTTCTGGGAATCTTCTCTTCGAATTATGGACGGAGTAGCACAGTTCCTGTCCAATAAAATCTCAAAGAGACTTTAGGTAAGAACAAACTTGCACTCAGCAAGTTGTTAGAAGAGTTCAACTATTTCTTCAGTATTCCTCAGACTGATTCCAATTCTTTTTTACCCAAAACTTTCGACCCATCTTCAGTAGCAAACTAGGCTATTTATAAGGGTTTCAAGGATAAAACTGTCCCCTAAAACCCCTCCACAATGGGGGTTAACTCCCATCATTACGTGGGCAGTAATTAACTCAGTAGTTAGGGTAGTTATAACCGATACGCAGAGCTTCTCTGTAGTCGGAACGCGGGCTTCGAGCCTCGCGTTTTGGATGCTGACTCCGAACCTTATTAGACGCGGGTTTCGAACTCTGCCAAGCACGGGCTTCAGGCTCTGCGCCTTGAGATTGCAGTGATGTCAAAACGCGGGCGTCGGACCTCGCGTCTTGGCACTGCAGTGATGTCGAGACGCGGGCTTCGAACCTCGCGTCTTGGCACTGCAGTGATGTCGAGATGCGGGCTTCGAACCTTGTGTCTTGGCACTGCAGTGATGCCAGGACGCGGGCTTTGACTCTCGCGTCTTGGTACTGTACTGATGCTGAGGGCGGGCTTCAAGCTTCGCGTCTTGACATTACACGAGTGGCTATGATTAATCAGTCGTCTAAACTTTATTCTCTGATGACTTGTCTTCAGTGATTTTTAGACAGTCTACAATGTTCGTTGGTTGACTCATGTGGTGTTGATTCTCTCCGATAGAGTGTCGGAAATGCGTGTCTGGTGCATTCCGTTTGGATGACTGAGCTGAAATTTGAAATCTTTACAATTGATATTGGAGTTTGGAGAGAGTTGTCTAAGGGGACGACAAACTCAATTTGAATCTGATGTGATCATTTGAATCAATTGTAAGTGTGCTGGCGATTCATTTGGAAGTAGTTGGTCCGTTCGGCCAAGTCGAGATCGTGTGTCGATTTCACCTCAAGCGCTCAAGTCGAGGTCGTATGTCGATTTCACAGAGATTGTGTATCGATTTCGCCAGGAGTTCATTAGAGTTCAGCTCAGGTTTGAAAAATCTTCACCGAGATGAAGAATGTAGAGAGAGGGAAAAAATAAAGGTGAATTTTTTTAATTATATGCCAGAGGTTCGGTCGACAGTGCGGTCGACTGACATGCACAGGAATTTAAATCAGTTGTTGTACGAGGAAGAAGACCCCATTTGGTCAGTCGACCAACATTTTCAGTAAGTCCAGCAATTTGCGTGATCGACCGACCAGTCGACCGCATACTTGGATTGTTCGCCCAGCCGGTCGACCGCATACTTGGATTGTTTGCCCGGCCGGTCGACCGATAGTTGGGTCAGAGCTGTTTCTGAAACCGACCTGGAGCTATTTTGGGGATTTTTTTTTCTTCTCCCTATAAATAGATAATGTGAACACATTTTAGGAAAAATGAGAGAAAAGTGAGTTCTTGAGAGAATTTCTTGTAAATCCTCTTGTAACGATATGTATGTCAATTGATCTTTCTCTTCTGTCCTAGAAACATAGGCATCTTGTAGAACCTCGTAATTCCTTGTCTCCCTTTTTCTTTGTGTGTGTTTGTGCTCTAGAATTTGTGTTCGTGACATCCTACAGCCCAACTTTCTTCTAATGCTTCTATTATGTATAAATGAAGTGCAGTGATTTGTAGGGCTATGGTTGTCTCCCCATTTGTTTTTGCCCATTAACAACCTTTTAGTCCAAGAGATGAATGTTTGCAGTTTGTACCAGTCAAAATTTCTGAATTTAAACTGAATTTTTTAAAAATCAGAATCCGGTGTCAATCCTTGTTTTCCAAATTCCACTTACGATTATTAAGATTTAAAACGTCGAATTGATATTTTTGCAATTTGGTCTTTGCTGCAACTAAAATCGTAGTTCCAAAAGATATTTTTTTTCCCTTCCTCTTTTTTGCTTGTTGACCTTCCATTTCCTGCGCCCCTTGGGGCAGTGGGTTTTCACCTCTATATCTAGGATCGGGTTCAACCCACAACCCAAAACCCAAACCCGCTTTATGTATTATGTAGCCATTATTTGTTGTAAGCAAAGAAAAGGAAAAAAAAAAAAGGAATACGGAATATATAAAGAATAAATACAAAGTAACCATGGAAAACAACAATTAGATTGCAATTTGATGAGTTCTTTCCTGAAACATTAAAAAAATCGAGATTCTAATTTATTTTTTCTCTCCAATCAGTAATTTTGATTTGACAGAATTTTGTATATTTGATTATTTGATTGTGTGTATCAATTTTAATCTTTTTTATACAAAAATTGCCTTTTCTAGCCTCTCAGAGATTTTCTACCCTCTATATAATATTTCTCTTCTCTTTCTCTCATTTATCTCTTCGACACATTTCAGGATATTCAAGAACTCAGAGGCATGAAGAAGGTTCTGTGCTCTCTAATCTTCAATTTTCTTTTTCTTTTTTTCTTTTGATTATAGTTTGTATTGTTTTCGTAAAGATTTTTTTTTCCCGAATAATAGTTTGTCAGATTAATATGTGATGACTGTTATCAATAAAAGTATTCTTATTTTCTCTGTTTTTTGGAATTGGAGAAGGTTGTGCTATCAATTGATTTACATGATGACAAAGGCAAGCAAAAGGCCATGAAGGTGGTCAGCAAAACTCCAGGTTCATCTCTTTAATCTTTTTCTTTTTTATTTATTTTCTCAAATCTTTATCATAGTTATCAGAACTTGACACAAAATATATAAAATAGTTAAAGATATCATATATTTCTGTTACCTTAATTTTTCTACTATTATTCTTATTGATTTTCGTTATATTATTGAGTTACATTACAATATTTTTATGTTTACTTTTTATAATATATTTTCTTAACTCTTGATTCATATTATCATTTTCCACATATTTCAGTTCTCATTTTCTTTTTTGTTCGCAACTCATTTGCATCTGAGAGAACTGAAAATTTGCAGGCGTTGACGTGGTCTCCATCGACATGAATGCGAGGAAGCTGACTGTGATCGGAAACGTAGACCCCGTCGACATGGTGAAGAGGCTCCGGAAACTATGCAACACTGGCATATTGTTCGTCGGGCCGGCCGGAGAAAGCAGATGCATGGAAGTCAATATGGAAGATGGAGGAAGTCAGTGGAAAATGGATTGTGATGGGAAAACATTTTCCAGTTATTATCCTTGTTATCCTCAAGCTTATTACCCTCCCTATTGTTACTATGCTAAAAATGTTGAGTCTCCAAATGGTTGTGTTATTTGCTGATTAGCTGGAAGATGAGGGGGTTTCTGCAATGTTTGACATTATTGTTGGATTATTAGGTTTAAATTTCATGTTTTCTGCTTAAGGTAAATTGAGATGAAGTTTAATAATTTGTTTGAGTACTCAGAGTTGAGTTTGTTGTTGATTCTACAGCTTGTATTAGCTCTAAATATTTTTAGAAGTTGCAACTCACTTTGTTAGAAAGCTAAAGATATCTTTTTTTGTTATTTTTTAATTTTATTTTTGAGAAATAGTGTTTGAAGAATAAAGCACTCGTTAAAGGAGGAGAATTGGAAACACAAAAAAAAAAATATCGCATTGTTTTTTGTGACGCAAAATTTCATGTAAATACCTAAAATTTCGCCCATTTTATAGCTTGTGTGGAATTTTTCTACATATAAATACCATGAAAATTTTCTAATTTTATACCTTTCTAACTTGAATACTTTTATTCTTTAATTGTAAGTCAAAAACTATTCTATTATTTTCTTCTTCTTATTTTATCTTTTTTGTTAAACCCTAACACAAATAAAATTGAAATCACTTTCTCTCCAACTTCTTCACCAGAAATTTCCGAAGAAAATAAGAAGTTTGAGTTCAGGGAAGAGGACCAATACATGCTCTATACCAATTTAATACCAGCACAATCAAAACATAGCATTAATTATATTAAAATATCACAAAATAATGTGTACAAAACTAACAAGTACAAGATACAATTTACTTGTTTGTCATCTACATCTAAAATCCAGTCACATCTCTAATCTCAAAAAATAATTACACACTAAAATTTGATTAAATAGAATCAGAAAAACCAAACATCTGTACGTGTCAAGCAAATACCAGCATCCGACAAAAACACACAGCCTCTTCTTCACTTTTCTTCACAAAGATTTTGAGGCAATTTGATTCTGAGGCTGTGAGTACAGTTTGTGTTTATAGGTAACAACAATGTCAATCTGGTGACATTGTTGTTATACTCCTGGGATCTTATGGTTCTTGTAACGAGAGTAAGTTGTTTTTATTAAATTCTTCATAATGAAGCGCGGGGACCGTTCTGGTTCACCATTTTTTTTCTAAAAATGAAATGACAATGTCAATCTGGTGCTTCCCAGACTCGCCATCCTGTTTGAATCTCAGCTCAGGCATGTCAGGCATGGCCCTCCGCTATACTCCTCCGAGTAGAGATACTCGGAGGAGTCCGCGAACCGGTCCAGCCCGAACCTGTCCTGCCCGACCGGAGGCTTCTTCCCCTTCTTCATCCTCTAGCCATCTATGCGCACTTGAACCTTGATAGACTGAGGAACTGAATCCACTTCTTGTAGAGTGACCACAGGCTGAACTCCACGTCCTCGGCGTTGAAAGGCATGCAACGCAGCTTCTCGTCTCGGCGGAGGGGAGGGGGCCTTCTGCTCGCCTTTTCTCTTCCAACCGCAGGAGCACTGACTGTAACGTCGGATTTAGGGTTAGGGTTAGGGTTTAGAGGAGGGGAGTGGACTTGGGTGTTGGTGCTCATTTTGAGGGTTAGGGTTAGGGTTTGGGGTTGATGGTAGTAGAGAGGGAGGGGTGGAGGCATAGCAATGGCCATGGGCATGGATGTGGACTTGATTGGATTGAGGGATTTGGGAGTTTTTGTGTTGTTGTAGCTAGAAGACGTGAAGCCATGGCGGTTAAAAGTTTTTGAACGGGTTGGAGGTGACGGCTAAGGTTTTTATATTAATATAAAAGTAGTAAATTAGAAACTGGTTGGTTGATTAATCAAAACTGGATATTTATATACAATGTTACAGACGGGAAGTAATTTATTTTGCAAAAGAGTGCAATTTGTCTAGTGTTCATTTTTCTTTAACTCTAGTTTGACTATTACATTTACAGAACTATAGTTTGTAAATCTCTAATTACAACTTAAAATAAAAGCTTATTTTTTTAATATTCTCTTAGACTTTTTTAGTTTTTTCAGAAAACCCTCCTAACTTTCGAAATTCAAAAATTCCCTCGGCTATTTTTAAAATTTTCAAAAAATCCCTTTTTGTTAACTGACTGTTTAGTTGGTGATCATGTGATTTTCACGTGTCTATTTTATGAGGAATTTACTGTTAGTTCATTATGTATCTTGCACGTATTTCTTTATGACATGAGGAGCAAAAAAGTCATTTTGTTGTTATGATTTAAATTGAGAAACTGATAGTTAAGGAGGGTATTTTGAAATTTCAAAATTTTTAAAGAAAACTAAGAAAGTTTAAGGGATATTAAGAAAATAAGTCTAAAATATACTACAGTTTCAGAAACTTCAAGTTCAAACAAATCTTTATCAAATCGAGTGAAGCGAGGTTTTCTCCCATGACTCCTTCATAAAAGTTATCTGTCCGTACTCCTTCATAAACGTTATCTATCTGCCCTTCTGTCTGTTTTCATCCGCGCGATACAAAGAGAGCACGAGAGAGAGCGTGAGAGAGAGAGAGAGAGAGAGAGAGAGCAGCAACACCGCTCCAGTCTTTTTCTTTCCCCTCCTCCTCCTCCTCTCTCTCCTACAACCTACTTCTTCCCTCCAACCGCCTCCTACTCCTCTCTCGCTCCAACCGCCTACTCTTTCTCTCTCGCTCAGTCGCCGCCTCTTTCGCAGCCGTCGCTCAGTTTTTCATCGTCAAACTCAGTATTCTAGTATAATCAAAGCTGACCGAAAAGAGATTTTCTCACGTGACTCTCATAGAAACTTTGTTCGTCTGTCCGTATGTTCGTCTTTTAAGAGAGAGAGAGAGAGAGCTGCCGACCCACCCTCTCCCCGTCTCCTCCTTCTTCTTCCTCTTCCTTCGAGCAAAACCAAAGCCCTCCCCCCACCTTCTTCTTCTCCCTCCTCCCCCTTCCTTCTCTCTTCTCCACTCTCCTTCTTTGCCGTTCTATCAGTTGGTTTCCATTATCTATAGAGCCGTATGCTAGTAATAATAATAGATGAGTGTGATTAATCAGCAAATTCGATCTGCTAGCTGACTATCGGCGACTTCTATTAATGAGAGAATCCAAATTTATCCACAATGGCTTCTCGTCTCCTGGGCGCAACAGCCCTAAAATCGCTCAATCCTAATAATAATGGACGACATCATCATCTCCTTCACAAACCCTTACCCTAAGCCCGTCAACTTCGAGTGGCACAAGGCGGAGCTGGGTCCGACGACAGCATCTGGAAACTGTACGAGTGGTGGATCATCTTCCACAATCTCTCTCGCCCCCCGCCTCGAGAAGCTGGAGAGGTTCAAGATATTCAAGGACAACGCCCGGGACGTCCTGAGGAGCAACAGGCTCAGGATGGACCCGTCGTCGGCTTGGTACGGTCTGAACCAATTCTCCGACTTCGACTGGGACAAAGGGTTCCCCTTCTTCCCGTTTTCGAGGGACAAGGAGGAGGAGGAGTGGTCGGCCCCATCCACTACTTCCGCCATCAACACAATGTGATGGATTTTCTTGACAGGGATGATGACGGGCAGCAGCGGGTGACGTAGGTGTGCTCCGTCGCCGATTACGGCGATAACTGCTGCGACGGGGACGATCCCGTAAACTGCTACTTCGACGACGACTAGACCAGCTACATTCACAAGCTAAGGTACTTCACATTCTTAACATTTCAGACAATCTGTCATGTTATCATTGATGTTCAAAAGGATCAAAATCATTAAAAAAAAAAAAACAATATGGACAATTTTTAAAGACAACCTTGAAAAGAATATATAAAAATGTTCCAATTTTGTTGCATTCTTTTTTAGTTTTGGTATCATATATCTTATAGATCTAAGAAGAATCAGAAAAAAAAAATGTATGGGCAATGATTAACATGTTATTAAAATTATCTCTTAAAAAATTTCTGTATTAATCTAGAAATGTTGAACTACGATCTCGAACTAAAATTTGATTATTATACTGAATGGATAATTTTATAGAAATCCATGAATTATATATATAGTTTTAAGATAGGAAGAAGTATGTGCATAAGAAGAGGACATTGAGACCACACGACAGGAAGACAGTGACACGACAAATCCTCAAGTGCGCGCTTTTTTATATATATAAAAAAATTAAGAGTTCTTGTGGGCTAAGAAATTTTTATTAAAAGTATAAAGCAAAAGAAAATATGTCCTGATGATTTAGAGTTTTAATTTCTAATCAAATGAAATCAAGTAAAGAAATCAAAATGTCCAATCTGATCCAAAGCCTTAACCTCTAAGCTTATAATTCCATTTATATGTTTATTAGGTGGTTAATTTTGCCAAACAAGTACCAAAGAATTTTTTTTTTAATTTTATGTAAAATGTAACATGTGTTCAAGGTGTTCGCATGCGACCCTTAGACTTCCCTTTTTCCAATTTTCAAAACGCCGACACGGTTTAAATATTTTGCTTTTCTAAACCCAACGCAGATCCGGCCTGTTTGATGTGTGTTGGACAAACGATAGGGTCCAACCAGCGTTGGATTCAAATATGACTTTGAAGCGTTTGTGCTTTCTGAATTTTAAAAACATATATGAACATAAATATATTCTCCTTTTTTTTCTTTTTTATTTATTTATCTCTTTCTCTTGATGTTAATTACTTGGTGATAAATTTATAGAAATTACAAGGCAACATGTAAATTACATGAAAAGAGGTGGGTCATATAAGATCTGATAAAGTTTGTACGTGATGACATAGTTAGCCAAGGCCCTGCTTGTTGCTTAACCCAAATTTTGAATTTCCGCTCGAAGTTCAAATCAACTAGAAATCTGTTACATTCACTGTAGCCTACAATAAATTTGTCAGAATTTTAATTATTTTCTCTCATTCGGGGAGAGAACCACCAGCTCAACTGTAGCGTACTTTTGTAATGATTCGTATCAATTTATCCCCTCAACTAAAAACACAACCAAACATACTACTTAGAAACCTGCAAGTTACAGCCGCTTCTTACTTTTTTGGAACATTCTACTTTTATTTCTCATGATCATTTGATTCATTATTTTTTTTTTTTTTTTTTTTTTTTTTTAGCCAGGATTGATCAAGCAATCATCGGTCTATTCTCAAACCCCGTGGCATATGCAAGGGAGACGACGTTGACCTATCCAAGGGGTCTGTTTTGTGCCAAATCTTGGCTAAGTTAATATGTGTGTGTGCATATATCGGAAGTATGTTGAATATCCTGTGTGTGTGTTTGTGTGTGTACGTGTGTATTTATCTTTTCTTTTTGGTTAATTTATCTAACATGGGCCATATAGCAAATGTGCTATGTTAGCAGTTTGGAACTAATACGCTACTTCATATTTTCGTATCAGTTTTTTTCTTGATGAGATTAGTTCAAATATTTGCATATGGTTCTTTATTCAAACTTTTGATCATATGTAGCCAGCATGAAAGTCTTGGGCATTCACCATCTTTCGCGGCATAAAAGTAAATAATCTTTTGTGGGCATGTTATTTTTCAGTTCATTCTTTGATGTGTGATGCTGAAATCTTAATTGATGACCCGAGAAGCAACAGAGAGTTTTTGTTACATATCAATGTTGTCAACAGTGGTGCATATACAGCGCATATGTGCTGCATATGTGTAGGCATGCATGGTGAAATGATTTTATAAAGACTATACATGAGACATTTTCTTCCATACAAAGACTCATTTGCTCACATTATAGATAGTTATCATAGTCGAGAAAATGATCCCTACAGAAAGAAACAGAACATGTTACTGCACGCTCACGAATCACAATGATTTTTCATAGTTTATAGGTTGGAAAGTCGAGTCGAGTTGTTGTGTAATATTTTTTTTTACTGTTCATTATGAATTTAGTTCGAAATAAAAAATATACAAATCTATAATCATTCACGAGAGATCAAAGTGAAAGTGTTTGTTGCTTGGGTTATACTAGTCGCATAAAGTTGGGACAAGATATGTTGAAGAAAACATAAATATGGCAAATATTGAGCCACATAAAGAGGTACGAAAGCACCCAAAACTGTCGGACCCGTTCGCGACTCGCTTGTAATCGCATTCGGGTTTCGGGTAAAAAATGGCAGCCCTTTTTAAAACGCCATGGCTGCTGCTAAAGGATAACGTTTCACCCTTTCTCCAATGGCGTTGGCTTCTCTCCCTCTCTCCCCCTCTCTCTTCTCCTCTTGTCCAGTTCGAAGCAGGGCAAAAGCTCGAGCCTTTCCGATTAGGGCTTCTACTTCTTCTTTTGACCCCTCAGTCACTTCACTCTCTGAATTCAAGCTGTTCGATCCGCCCCAAGTGGAAATCTCTTCCTCCGAGGTACAGAGTTTGCAACTTTACTCAAAACCCATTTCAATTTGGGTCTTATTGATGTAGTTTGATTGGTTGATCCTGTGGTATTTTGATTTTCTGAGCATTAGAAGAAAAAATATATATTGCATGTGGAAATCTCTTCTCTTTAACAATTTGAAATAATAATTGTAATATTAAAATTTCATATAGATGTTTACTTACCAATAAAATTGTGTGTGTGAGTTTTCAAATTTGATCAAGTCTTTGAAAAAAAAAAAAAAACTTTATTCCAAGGTGGAGTTCTATGTCACTGAACCTCACTATGATTTGGCTCTAATATGTGTGTGGTTTGACTTGTTTATTTTTGGCAGTTGGAACCTGCTGACCCTGATTTTTATAAGATTGGGTATGTGAGGAGTATGAGGGCATATGGAGTGGAGTTCATGGAAGGTCCAAATGGTTTGGAGTGTATGCGTCAAGAGATGTGGAGCCTCTAAGAAGAGCCAGGGTGAGTCGGTTGTTTAACTTAACTCACTATTTGAGAGTAAATCTTGAATTTCATGCAAGGAAATAAGACAAGTCTAGGTTTTGTGTCTCAATTGTTTAAATCGGCACTTGAGGACTAGCTTTAAGTGTGCAACTTCTTAAATAAGCTTGCAACTTTCCCCTTTGGATATGTTTACACTTAAACATTTGCTCATGTTAATTGGTTTGATATCTGTTGTGGCCCTCTAATAGCTCAAGCTTTTTGATCACTGTATAATTATATCTACTAAAATTGGGATGACCAATGTGTTTTGTGTACATATGTGCCCACACTCATGTCTGTTAATACGTGCTTGTGTTCCTGTTAACAAGTAGTGTATGTTATTCCTCACGTCATCAGTTTGGAATGCTGTAATTCAGAATGCTGCAACTGCAGAACTTTTTTCCGTCATGTCCAAAATGTCCTTTTTGTTCGTAATTCGCTAAGAAACTGATGTTGGTATATGTTTCAGATGATTATGGAAATTCCACTAGAGTTGATGTTGACCATAAGTCAGAAGCTCCCATGGATGTTTTTTCCAGATATTGTACCAGTAGGCCATCCGATATTTGACATCATCAATTCAACAAATCCTGAGGTATGTCAGAGTTACATTGATATTCTTTGGCGGGTTCTATGCTTATCCAATTTACGAGAGGAATGTGCAGTTCAGTTATATTTATTGGTGAATTGTACTCTTGAACCTTAGGCTGCTAGCGTTCCAAGATATCAGAATATGCTGTACATTTACCAAAGTTTAGAAACAACTCTGTTTACTTTTTAAAATTGACTTATTAAAAGAAGTACACCATGGAAACTATGATGATGGGGAAAATGGAGATTCATGGCTCCACATCAGAGCATGTGATCAAGATTGAGAAGGTTGGCTGAATTTTGTTTTCTACGTATAGTTGACCATGAAGTCTCTCTTCGGGTATAAAAAACAGTGTCATTTGCAATTACATGTAATGTGTGTTATTTTGCCCTTTCTCTGCATAAAGAAAAGGAAAAGTTTGTCATTACCCCTGCTTTTGTTCAAATTCAATTTTCTACTCTCTCTCAACTCTTCTTCATGTTATTCTTTAGCTTGTACCCTTTTGTCATGTATAGAGCCACTCTTTAATTGTCATCTTCTTGGCCAGTTTAGGCAATAGGATATTATGAGAAAAGTTCCTTCAATAGAAGTTGAAAGACTCCAAATCTCCCCAAACGTTTGTACCTACACCCCCCCCCCCCCAACACACACCCACAGAAAGAAAATCCCTCTTTATTATGGCTTCCACTCCTTTCTCTTGTTCTATCCTAGAAACTCCTCAAATCCCATTTCCTAAACCAAACCCAAAGCACAACCCTCCCTTCTCCTCTAGGATTTTTGCCTTGCTAATCCCCCCCCCCCCCCCCCCCCCCCCAAAAAAAAAAAAAAAAAAAAAAAAAAAAAAAAAAAACCACACACACCCCCAAAAATAAAGGGAAAAAAAAAGAATAACCCTCTTGATTATGCCTTCCACTCCTTTCTCTTGTTCTATTCTAGAAACTCCTCAAGTATCACTTAACCCTAAACCCAAAGCACAACCCTCCCTTCTCTCCTAGTGTTTTTTCCGTGCTAATTCTCACCCCCTAACCTCTTTCTATCATTTCTTTACAGATAGATAAATTTTGGTTTTACTTGGTTTGATTTGATCACTAGTAATTTGAGAACAGAGGATATTTAGGGGACAAGTCATGTGATATTTAGCAGCTAGCAATCTTGACTCGGCTGAGGAGATGAACAATGAGCTGTTGGGGACTCCACGGAAGGCCAGTCCAATCTCTAACTGGTGGCAGTGGCTGCAAATGTGGATTAAGGAGGGATGATGATGGTTATGGGGATGGTGGCAATTAGTTGTCTAAGTGTTGTTGCCTTTTATGTTCTCAATGGATTGGATTTTATCAAAATGAGACAAGCAATTTGATCAGATATGTGAGTGATGATGACAAAAATTTTTGACTTTGACAGTCGTAAATCTCCCATTTTATATTATAAAATTTCTTCTGGTTTTGATCATATCCAATGATTAAGTAAATCTCATAAATGTTTGTTTATTCTAACGCATGGAATTCAATGAGTCAAGTGCTCAGACTTTTTTTTTTGCTATTACTATATTTGTTTGGGATTAGGTCTGTTTTCACTTGTGTTCCAGAAGGTGAAAATTCGGCAAAGTCTAGGCCTATAAGAAAGATAATGGAAGTGATCATGCTACTGAATCTAAGGATAAATCAAACAACCTAAATGCTCTCTTCCTTGTCTGATTGTGGTGATCCACAGAGAGAGTGGTGGAGAGAAGAAAAACGGAACTTGGCACATGTTTCAGAACTAATAAGAGAATTGAAGGGTTTTAGAGAATTATTAGGATGAAAACATTGGAAAGGATGGAGGATATGAAACCAGATTTGCACACGATCTATTAGGGATTAGGAGACAATGGAAATTGAATATCTATGTGGTTTTAGGCTTGGTACAACCTAAAATCATCATTCGTTTTGGCTTGTGCAGCCATTTTTTCCCCTAGTTCTACAAGAGGTTGAGAAAATAAGTAATTGTATCAAGAACTATGTAAAAACAAATAAGAGAATATCCCCAGTTTCCGAAGAAATTTGATTTGTATGCATAGAAATTATGTAAGCCTTATAATTAGATGGAGTTTGCTTTTTATGTATCTTTTTTATCACAAGTGTGAAAATTATCACAACATGTTGATTGTTCATATTCTCGTCAAAACAAGTAACTCTTCTTTTGGTCCAGTACATCTTTATGTCATGTCTATGGCAAAAGTTTTTGGTTTATGCTTCTGGGAGTTTAGAGCTCCTTCATTTTCATCTCCATTTTATTTTTTCGATTTAAAAATTTTCATGCTGATTCTGCCTCTTTAAACATCACTGTTATTTTAATTTTTGATTGTTAGAGCATCTTTTACCTTTAAAGTGATTGTAATACAGTTTTTCATTTTGTCCCACTCATTGCAGACAGATTGGGATTTGAGGCTAGCCTGCCTTCTTTTGTTTGCATTTGATGTGGACGGTAACTTTTGGCAGCTGTATGGTGATTTTTTACCTAGTGCTGATGAATGCACTAGCCTGCTCCTAGCCCAGGAGGTTTGTGTTAAAGCAATACATTAAGGTTCATTTTTAAGAGTCTTAGAAGTATAAATAATTCGTTGATACATAAGATCTTGTATGAATTTCATTACCATTTACTTGCAAATCAGGTTTTCTTCTCTTATCGATGCATTTCTGAAGATCTGCAGTTTTAAAAATCTCACTTTTTTCCAAATTAAATTTTTCTCTCGTATTTTCTCATTTTTACCGCCTAGAGGTCAATGATTTAAATATTTTCACACAGTTAAATTATTCACTAATGAAAGCAATGAATCATTTGAGACTATGCACAGAATTTTATTTTTATTTTTTCATGAAATACCTGCAGGTAAATAATTAATAATGATGTTTATAGACGCTATTGTTATAGTTATGCCCAAAGTTTGAAATATCACCTGATATTTACCCCCGATATTGATATTGCCGATACAAATTGACAGGAGCGAGACAACACCGATATTGCCGATATGACGAAGGATACCGATATTTATAATATGACAAGACGAAACAGGCGATAAACAACCATTTTTGTTTATTTTGATACCAAAAATCTATGACCGACACTAATACAGATACTGACATTTCAAATATTGATTATGTCTTTTCATGCTCGTTTCTCTTGCATTATGTGTGTGTGTATGTCCACGCGCGCGCGCGGGCGCGCGCGCGCGCGCGCGCACACACACACACACAGAGAGAGAGAGAGAGAGAGAGAGAGAGAGAGAGAGAGAGAGAGCCAGTTTTACATTTTGTGCTTGCAACTATATATATGGGTATATACATGCACACCCTGAAGGGTTAGTTTCATCCAGAGTCCTTGTTAACTTCGGCTTACTCTGGAGCTGCAAGAAGCAACTGCTTCATATTAAGAAATATGCATTGTGGGCAGCTCATCTCCTCAGATAGCTTAGTGAAAGGGTAGTTTTATATCATGTTTGAAATAGAGGTCATTTTGTAGATCAAAATTTTTAAAGAGAGGAAAAGTAAAGTTAGCTTCTCGTTGAAGTCGACATGGCATCTGATGATATCCATGTTTGTCCTATATGTAAATTAGTCCACGACCTTGAAAAGATGTTTTTTTTA
Organism: Agave tequilana; assembly: GCA_038442645.1. Taxonomy (NCBI): domain Eukaryota; kingdom Viridiplantae; phylum Streptophyta; class Magnoliopsida; order Asparagales; family Asparagaceae; genus Agave; species Agave tequilana. The sequence continues at coordinate 60,457 of JAVJIF010011923.1, read as the reverse complement.
ATTATTATAACATTGATTTTGGCACTTGGTTAGACGATCGTGTATTCTTTTTACTCTGCTTGAGTTTACTATGAGTCACTAGTTAACGGCTTGCATCCAACAAATATTATGCGGGAAATTTCCTCTCCTATATATATATTGGGGGGAGGGTGGGTTCATAGTGGGTTCTCATCTTATACACGTTCTTTAAGAAAAGTTCAATATGGATCCTTGCTAGTCTTTTTAAAATTGTGGCTGAACACGAGTTCAGTCTAGAAAACTGAATCTCTCTATGAATTCTCACAAGTATAAGATTTTCTTTTTATTTCTGTGTTATGGACAATAATAATGTGTCGAGTCAGAGGCTACATTAAGGTGAATCCTTGCTTACATGTACTTAAAAATGTTATTAAAAGACCTTTCGAGAAGTCTAAATATTACTAGTTTAGGCATTGTTTCAGACTGTCAGGACTACATCTTACTGCATGGTCCTTAAGAGGGACTCTTGAGTAGTCTGGGATAATGTCAAACATATGTTGGTTATATGTACTTCTCGAATGTGTTTCTGATGGAATCAGTCTCCCAAATTCTTGGCTTGCTACATAGTTAACTAAATCAGCTATAGGTTCTTCAAGTTAGGCTATGTTTGGAAGTAAGCCCTACCTCAACTCTTCTCTGTTTGGAAGTACAGTTAAATTGAACATTCCTGATTTGACTTGATTTTGAAATTTTAATGGTTTTCTGACAATAGGTGTTTGGATGAGTAAGCCTAATTGAAAAAGTCCTAAACTCATGATACTGAAATAGCTACTTTTTTATTTTTATTTTCTTTCAGTTTCATGATTCACATCTAAATACCCCTTCGATATATTCAGATTTCCATCATTCCAGGTCAGTACATGCTTTTCATTTTTCCCATCTTAAACATATACATACATGTGTGTATGAATATGACTGCTCAATTCCTGTATAACTTGTTTAATTCCATCATGCTTGCATTCGTCGAAAATAATAATCCTGCAATGTTTTTCCAAGTTCTATTTATTTAAATGTGTTCTAAAAAAATTAATGCAGTCTTTTGCTTACGTGGTGATTTTTCACTCTTAATTATTGTCTAGGAAGACCTTTTGGAGCTACAAGATCCAATTCTTGCCTCTAAAATGGAAAAGCAACGTCAACGGGCAATAGAATTTTGGGAAAGGAATTGGGTAAGGTGATTCCAATTTTGGTCAACTTCCATAGATCTTGTTGCATCATTTTAACATACTAGCTTCATGTTTGACCATAATCAGCATTCTGCCGCCCCTCTAAAGATAAAGCGTCTTGCACGTGATCCTGATAGATTTCTTTGGGCATTAAGTATTGTCCAGTCGCGTTCTGTTAACATGCAAATAAGGCTTGGTGCACTTGTGCAAGATTCAAACATGCTAGTTCCTTATGCTGGTAATTCTCTCTTCCCAGAGGTTGACTCCTTGCTACAAATTCCCAGAGGTTGACTCCTTGCTACAAAAATAATACAAGTTCTTTAGGATTATTATGTTATTATTTATGCAGGGATACTCTTCTTCCAAATCCATAGATCAACAATATTAACCATATTACATAGTCGCAATTTTCCCCTTTTCAAATAAGAATCTCTAACATATTATCCTCCTTCTTTAGAAGATTGACTTTAAAGGTTTTAGAGTTTGATAAATTGTATAAAACATTGTTAAAAAAAAAACTTTTATAGGTGCAATATTCTCTTTCTTTCCCGTTGTTGTTTTCTGGCTAATTGTGATATAGGCATTAGACTTTGAAGCCTTTTCCTCAAGAACACTATATGTGGTCTTTCTTAACTTGTTAGGCATTGCTTGAAAGCTTATATTTCATTTTTGTTCATCTGAAGATGTTCATTGAATTTCATATCTTTTGTGGATGGTGCTTCTGTATAACTTGACATCTCAAGTTTACTACATAAATTTGGATTTTCTTTTTCCAGATATGTTGAACCATTCCTTCCAACCAAACTGTTTCCTTCACTGGAGATTTAAGGACAGAATGCTTGAAGTGATGATTAATGCTGGACAACGCATCAAGAAAGGCGAGGAGGTAATACAACACTAGTATTTTGAGATTGTTAAACTTAATGCTGATCAGCGACATAGTGCATACCTCTAGCTTCCAAGCAAGTTTCATAGATAAAGCTCATCAATGTGCAATTAAGCACGGGAGCTAGGCAGACAACCAAACTAAGGGTCATGGGAACCTTGGCTCCAGCTGAAGCTGAGATCTTAAAAGAAAGTAAAAGATAGAATATAGACAGAAATCTATTCATTAACGATTAATCGAAAATGATATGTTCTTAATAGCGCCTAGTGGAGAATATATGTAGTTGGCAGCAAAGACTTAGATAAGGATATGTTGTTCTTGATACTGTTGTCTAGATTCTTCAGATTCATTAATGATAAGGTTACTGTATTTCATAATAATCCAGTTTTGAGTTCACAAATGTTATCTCATTCTGGTGTCAGATTCTACTTTTACTGTCATCTACATTGACATCTTCTTATAGAGCAATCTAAATAATGTTTGGCTTTTCATCTTTCATAATAACAGATTAGCATTGCACATGGGTGAGTGTTTCTAAACTCAACAGTGAACTTAATGGTCAACTAAGGTCCATGCCTCCATGGATTACTGTTGAATTAATCCTTTCTACCTCAGTTCCTGCCATTTGTCTATTATTATGACATTAAATTCTTGAAAAATTACAGATGACTATCAATTATATGAGCGGACAGATGAACAACATGTTCATGGAAAGATACGGCTTTTCTTCATCAACGGTACTCTTATTTTCATTCACTTCAGACTCCTGTCTGATCATATCTGTGTCTTCAAAGAATATTCATCTTGTACTTCCTCTGTTTGGATGGTTATTGTGGTTTTTCAGTTAACTTAATGCATTTTTACTTCTCATTGAGTTTGATAACCCTGTTGCATTATTGAGATAATATTATTATTATTATTATTTTGCATATTTTGAGAGTGACCTCATGTTTTTGCACCAAATAGCACGGCAGCACTGTTGGTAAAAACTCAAGCTATGTTGTCCATGATATGCTTGGCAAAATGAATGCACCCGGCTATTCATTACTCATGATTGATTAATTATTTGCTAGCATGACCTTAACTTGCATAGCCGAAATTTGCTTGTTCTACAAGTTCATAGGAATTCTAGGCAAATCAGTGATATTAAACACTTAATGTTATGCCTTACGTTTTGGTCATGTAGCACTTCGTCTTGTGTATTTGGAGGTAAATCAATTTGTTCCTACAATTATTTCTTATTGTTTTTTAGGACAATCATAAAGATGAACTATTCACATTAATAGAACGGGTCGTTAAAAATCTGATTTGACCACCATCAACTAGACTATTTATTTTTTTAAGGTAAATTAATTTGAAAAATAATCTGGGGTTAATTTGATTTGATCATTAACTTATTCATTCTTTTTATAGGTAAATTGATTTGAAAAATAATCTACGGGTTACTGCGATTTGAAAAATAATCATAAACATGAACTATTCCCATTAATAGAATGGGTCGTTAAAAAAAAAAATCTGATATGACCAAAATCAACTAGACAATTCAATTTTTTAGGTAAATTGATTTGAAAAATAATCTTTTTTTTTGTTGTTTTTTTTGTTTTGTTTTGTTTTGTTTTGTTTTTTTTTTTTTTTTTTTTTGGGGGGGGGGGGGGGGGTTTGGTTTAATGCGATTTGATTTGCGTTTCAAATCATTTTCTACACTTCGAATACATTTTAGTTCTATTACATTCACCTTTATGGCAATGTATTGGATTATTGTTTGAATTGTATTCCAACTACAGATTGGCTGGAAGTTTAAGCATTTAAATTCTCATTATGTGCTGAAATCCTCTGAACATTTGACATTCGCTAATGTCCTAATTGATTTTAGAGTGATTTGTAGTTGGAGAAAAGGCAAAGTGGAAGCCTGATGATGTGAAATGTGTGTGCGTGTTCAGAAATCAGTGATAAAATCACTAAACTCACGCTTCACTAACAAGTTACGATCATGAGTAAAAAGGATTAAAGACTAATATTACTAGCAAATTGTTTAATCAAAGAACGTGCATAGGCTAATCTAATTTAATCATGAATCAACTAAAGATAAGAAACATTTTATGCAAGTAAAGATTCTACGATCAATATTTAGACTAACAGATTAAGGATAAATAGATACGCACAAACTCACCAATATAAGTGGACAGCAGCAAAGTCAATAAAAACTAAAACTCGGATATCAGACAAACAATAAACAATCTGACTAGAAACATATATACTGTAGATTATGTTGACCTCAGTGTCCTGCTGATGTGTATCTATATCTTTCACGAGTTCAGAGCCTCGAGTATCGCACGAATCAGACTCTGGATGACCGAAAAATAGCTCGAAAATGAAATTGGACATGCAAACAGGTCTGTTTTGCTTATCGGGTCGGAACTGTAGCGCGCATCGTGTTTGCACTGTTGCGGATCCGGTCTGCTCTTATGTTAAAGTGGATCGGGTTGATTAGAGAGTGTGGATGCGGGTTGTGAAGCGGGTCTGGGCTATTGTGGTGGCGAATCAGGTTTCCAGTGGGTCGGGTTGGTTCACTTGTAAACCGGAGTGCTTAGGTTGTTGTTGTTTGAACCCAAATCAGGTTGGATTGGTGGCGACACAGCGGGGGCCTAGGGAAGGAAGTGGTGGCGACGATGGTGGCAGCGGCTGTCAGCGACAAAACGATGGGGTGTCAAGGATGGTGAGGGCCGTCGGTCGACAGCAAAAATTGCATTCCCATGGCTCTTCCGTGATGAGGTCATCCTTTGTCCTTGTGCTAAATATTCTTCTAGAGCTTCCATATTCTGGCTGGTGTTATAGTAAGAAAGATACTTAGATAAGCTGGTATACTTGTTATCAATTTCAGATGCATGATTTACTTCTAGTATTTATAAATGATATAAAATGATATCATTGATTAAGACCCTCCAAAGTCATAGGGATAATAACAGTAATCGTGCATCATTGTAATGTTACAAGCATCTTAAAGAAAATCCTATTGTTTTTCATTAAATTTGGCAGGGAAAACTTACAAAAGTGTGGAGAAAATTACAAGTAAAAGAAAAAATTACAAGTATTCTCTATTGAAATTCTGGGAAAGTGTGCTAGAAAGAGTCTGGTCAGCGCGCGACCACTTTCTCCTATTGACGATGTGAGCGATGAGTCGTCAAGTCTTCTACTAGGAATTTCTTTTCGCCTATTTCCGGAGATTCCTTTAGATTGAAGGATTAGAGTGTTAGAACCCTGCGATTATTCTTGATGGATGAGAGAAAGTATCCTCTTAATTCTTGGAAGCTAGAGATCGATTCTCTTCTTATTGTTTTTCTCTTGGTTTTTTCTCTTGCGTGCCTCTATGTTGGCTCATGATTCCTCTCCTCTTTTTTGGCTTAGCCTGCTAATAGACTATTTATAGGCCTCATAGGGGTAACCGCCCCAGAAATCAGCAAAAACTCATTAAACAGTCTCAGTGCGAGGCTATACAGGCTCTACGCGAGCCTGTCATAGCTGTCCACGAAGCTAGGCAGGCTCCGCATGAGCCTGTTTAAGCTTCCACAGCAAAGCTAATGCAACCGTTTGGCTTTTTCTTGGAGGGTCACGACCCTCGTGAATGTCTCCACTTAATGTGGGACATAATGAGTTATAACCGCCCACTTAAAGTGGACATTAACCTCACCAAAGTAGTGAGCGGTTAGCCCACTAATCGCGCTCAGGGGATTGAAACGGTAAAAATGACCTGGAGCCTAGCCTGCCGCGTGGCTGAATCTCCAAGCGGAGCTAGCCCCACTGTGAGGCTAACGCTCCAAGCGGAGTTAGCCCACTATGGGCTAGTGCTCCAAACGAAGCTAGCCCACTGCGAGGCTAGTGCTCCAAGCGGCGCTAGCCAGTTTGGCTAAGTCTGAACCGTCTGTTCAACTGACTGTTACCTGTATTTTGGAATTGTCGACAAGTTAGACGTTACACTGACCAGTTGAAGAGCTATCTGGGATTGTCTTTTGAAAGTGTCAACACTTATACCGAAGATGTCAAATTTCTAGTAGATATAAGGAGTACATGAATCTGTATTTGACAATTTGCTGTACAGGAAAATTTCAAGTGCCAATGCTGATTGATGAATTGGCTCCATTTTATATCTTAATAATTATCCACTAGTATTGACACGGGGTTGTTTGGTTAGGGGTGGAAGTGAGGAAGTAAGAAAGTAGTAATAGACTAATAGTTTATTTTGGAACTTGCGAATTGGTTAGTAAGTTTTTCGGTGTTTGGATATTGTTGGGAAGTGCGGTTTGAAGAATGTTATGTCTTTTTCGGTGTTTGGATAATAATGTGAAAGTGAAAGTGAAAAAGTTGACCACAAAGTTGACCGCAAATTAATATTAAAATAAAAATTAATTAAGAAAAATAAAAATTGAACTGTAATTAGAATGCAAGTGAGATTTACATGATCACAAAATTAACTGTTTTGAGCTATAACTTATTACAAATGAGATTTGCGTGACCACAAAATTAACTGTAACATCCTAGAAGTGAGAAAATGGTTGTGTGAAAGGGAAAAGAGAAAATGAAAAGGGTTTTCTCATTTTTCTTTTCCGGTGTTTGGATAGATAGAGAAGTGAGAAATGACACTTCCTCATTTCCTTCCGTCCACTTCCTTGGAACCAAACAGCCCCTAACTGAAATAGCCAGGGATCATGCATAAAACTCAAGGTATTCACTTCGGAATAGAAGAGTTTGCTCGCATTGAATTTTAATGAGTTTTGGTGTATCTATATACTCATTGCCCTTTTTTCCTCCCCTTTCTTCCCCTTTTTCTCATTTATTCTTTTATCTTGCAGAATCCTTGGGATGTCATAAACTTTTCAGGCAGCACACAGATTCACCTGGATTCATTCTTATCGGCCTTCAACATCTCTGGCCTGCCAGAAGAGTACTATCACAATAGTAATATTGCTGGAAATTTCTCTTTTCCAATTTGTACTTGTGATCATATCTTTATTTAGCTTTCCCCCCTACATTTTCCATTATATTGTTTTACCTAGGCCTGCCTTTAATGTTTAGGCCTCTTATCCAATGGAGAGGATAGCAACTTCGTGGACGGAGCTGTTATAGCAGCTGCACGTACACTGCCTACATGGTCTGATCGAGATATGCCTCCAATACCAAGCACTGAGAGGAAAGCAGCAAGGGAATTGCAGGAAGAATGTCGTCAGATGCTTGCAGAATTTCCTACTAATTCTGATCAAGACCAGCAAATCCTAGGTACTATGATATACATCATATACACACTCTCCTTCACGCACGCGTGCATGCACACGTGTTTGAGAAAATTATAGTTGGCTGCTGTTGATGGCATCTGAGAGTGTTTTAGACAGTGCTATCAAAAGATTTCTAGGTTTCTTGCCTATTAATCTAAAACTTACAACTGAGGTTATCTATTCACGCTTAGGATTTTAATATCATCGTAGCACTAAATTCTTTGTCATGTATTATTAAGACCTTTATGTTATAACCCAGGGTTTGTACTTCTTTTTTATGTTACAGTATAGATGTCTTTTCAGTTTATCGACATCCTATGTGGAGATGATATGTGTATGACCTCATGATGTCTGCATACACACAACTGTGATTCTTTTTCTGTATTCATATTAGAAAAAATATTAGCTCAGTGTTGGCAATGTGTGATTCTAAATGTGAATAGCCTATCATGTAGTATTCAATTTGCATATCCTTCGGTTCATTTTAAGTTATAATTACAAACTTATTTTCTCTAATACTGTTTATTTCTTTTCTTAATCTTTATCCGCAGATTCTAACCCAGAAGCAAGCAGAACACAAGAAGCTGCCATCAAGTGAGTTGGCTGTTTGCCCATTTCGTGTCTAATCGTTACGTATGAATTTACTGCCTTGTAACTTTTCTTGAACCTCTCTCCTTGTTGCAGATATCGACTGCACAGGAAGTTGTTCTTGGAGAAGGCCATTCAGGCTTTGGAACTTTATCAAGAAAGAATAGTGTTCTGAGTATGTCTCTATGTTTCATTCAGTCAATTGTTTCTAATTGTAATTTTTTTCCAGTGCATTTTTTTAATATTTTTTGCAATTTTTAAAATGATCATTAAGTAGGTTGTACTGACATCCTTTATCTTCGATCCATTAAATCCCTGTATCTTCAATCCATTAAAATCCTTCATTTGTGCTCAATATTCCCTCTCAATTTCATGATTTCCTCCTCGCGTGTTCTTTTGATAAGAACTGAACTCTCTTTTTATCTCTCCCTTCGTCCTCAGATTCCAGTCTCCTCTTTTGCCCATGTCTTGAGAAATTTGTCAGTCGCGGACTTCTCCTCTGTCCACTGCCCCGTCTTCCTCTTGTCTGCGCTTTTCATGAGTATGGTTTGAGATTGGTTTTTCTTTGGAAAAATATTTAAGAGAGTACCCCCCCACCCCCCACCCCCCCCCCCCCCCCCCCCCCCACAACACACACACACACCCCCAATGTGTTTGTTTCCCTCCTTGATGAGACTTGTGTAAGATTGGGACATTTCCCAATTTTGTTTGAATTTTGGGTCTAATCCTAGTAGAACTAGGACCAAGAAATCAGTATAAGAGACTGAAAGAACTTGTTTTCAATACAGTTTGATTAGATTCCTACTTAAATCAGCTTCTCTTCTCTGCTTGTTCTTCAATCAGCATCCTTTCAAGCAAAATCTATCACAAAGCCATGGACCACACAAACGCAGACAACATCAACAGATTTATCTTCCTCATCTTCAGCTTCATGATTTCCGCCATCATTGTCCTCGTGATTGTATCCACCGGCCCCAGACAGTTTGGTACCAAGGCATCCCTCTTCACGGCCATCTTCATCTTCTTCATTCCTGCTTGCACTGGGCTGCTGACTCTCAAATTCGTGAAGCAACGCAGGGCTCTTGCTTGCTTCCTCGCCACCCTCATCGCCGTCTACTACCCCTGGTGCTCCTCTGCTTCTTCGTGTGGAGTATGATCGAAGACCCTTGCCGGAGTTTTGTGCTTGCATGCCAGGCTCTCGCGGTCGCCAGTGTGGTGGATGAAGTTAAACCTGAAGAAGATGATGATATCTGTATGTTGCCTGCTGAAGTTCGTCTGCTTGCTCTGTTTTCTGATTGTGGTTTCAGTAGTTATTTTGGAGTTTTGAGAGGGAGTTCAGGTCTTTGTTCAAAATTTTGTTTTATTTTTCTTATTCAGTCTGTTTCTTATGATTTGTTAATGTATGTATTGTGTATGAATGTGACAAATTCTTTATGTGCACGCGTCTATTTTTGATAGTTCGCAGTTTTGTAACTCACACTATTATCTTTAATATGACGGGAAAAATCTCATTGCCCGGCCCAGCCCGGCCCAGCCCAGGTATTGTTTTTAAAATGACATCCAAGGTAGCCCATTTTGCAAGGGTTGTCTGATTTGAGTATGATTTCATTTATTATGCATGTGCAAGTTCTTGTAATTTGCTTGCATAGTGCATTTTTCAATTTTGACACTCATATTATTTGTTATATTTTTATTGTTTTATCATTTATATGTTTTTTTGTTTGCAAACTTACAGTTCAATAAACATATTATCTCAAAAATTAATGACAAACAAATACCATTTTTTTAAAATCATATTTCACTGTTTTAGAAAAGAAAATTCCTGATTTCGCCTCGTTGACTGACCGTCAAAGTCTTTTCTGGTTTTTTTTATGCTAGTTTAATTTATATGTTTTCAAGAAGTCCGTAGAATCTATATTTTACTTTCTCTTCTCGCTTTTATTTGGAGAAATACCTTATTGATTATGATGTGCCACTGCTTTTCTAAATCAAAATTCACATCCATCTGAACTGAAAAAAGAGTAAAAACTTTGTATTTTCTCTCTCTTTTCCCCCACCCTTTATTTCAAGAAGTAGGCCCCAAAAGTGGCAATGTTAGCCCAATTCATTTCAAAGGCTAGTAAGTAAAGAATGAGGAAACATGGGAACATGTTTGAGGCTTCTTGTTAATGCTTTTAAGAGTCTCTTTACTGCCATTAAAAAAGCTTGTGGGTTGTCTTCAACAACACAGCCAAAATATCATCTTGATGGAAAGATCATTGACTAGAAATCTTGAATGTTCACACTTCAATAAATATGTTGGTATTGTGAGGGCGGCCTTTTACACTTGATAGACTATTTAATCAGAGAAAGAGAGAGATTAATCAAGGGTTTAAAGGCATTGTGTTTTAACTTTAATTAAATTAAAGTGTATATGAAAACATGATGGCTTGTCCGTGAGAGGGACTTCTCTTGTGTCTTTTTTTAAATTTTTTCCTAGGATAAATTATAAGAAACCCCTTCATCTATATTTTAATTTTGAATTAACCCTCTGAACTAGAAACTTAATAAATAACTCATGAACTATTCGAATTATCCATTAGCATTGATAATTATCGTTAAGAAAACCAGAATTTAGAGAAATCATTATAATTGTATGAAAAGAGTAGATGAGGACTATAATAAATATGATATTTTATCAGAATACTTGGCGGTAATAATTCAGAGTTATTTTTTTTAAATGATGAGGTTAATTATAAAACAAAATATAGATGAAGGGGTCTTTTAATTATTCATTGTTAACAGACTACTTCAATGCAAATAGATGCTACTGATTCCCCCAAAAAAGGAAAAGAGAAAAAAGGAAATTTTTTTTTAAGAAAGACAGCTGGAAGGAAAATAACCTTGTTATTGAGCAATTATGACATATCATGGCCAAGAAAAATCATTATCAAACTGTTTTAGTTCCCTGAAAAAAAAGAAAAACGTAGAGATTTCTCATTAGGAGTGTTACTTGCAACAAAGCCTCTTATTTGCAATAAACCAAATAAAAGAACAATACTGGCAACTATTTTTTATCTTATTTTATGACAGTTAATTGTCACTATTAGATACCCTTATCTAATATGTGATATATTGTATCTAAACATGTATATAAACATATGATACATTGTATCTAAACATGTATACTTTCCTTATTTCACTCTCCACTTGTGTGTGTAGATGAAATCCCTTGGTGACTGAAACACAAAAATTTTCCCTTCTCCAAATTATTATGATATCAAAGCTATCTTGGGTTCTAGTCTAACCTTTCTGGTTTTAGCCTTTGGGTTTTAATTTTTGTCCTTTTTTGGATCTATTTTAACCCTCTTGGGTTCAAGTTTAATCCTTTTTGGGTTTAGCCTTGTGCTTTAATTTTTATCCTTTTTGGATCCATTTTAATTCTTTTTGGGTTTCAGTTTAACCCTTTTTGGGTTTAGCCTTTGGGTTTTGATTTTTTATCATTTTTGAATTTATATTAACCCTCTCGGGTTCTATTTAGCCCTTCTTTGGGTTTTATTAAACCTTTAATTATAATCAGGTTTTTCTCATGGATAAGAAAGGGTTATTCAATTTCCCAGTTCTAGAGTTTCAACTCCAAAACGTTGAGAATTACACTGCATGGGCTCTTACAAATGCAATATAATTTTCATGCTTTCGAAGTCTGGAGTTATATTCAGGGCATCCTAAAATCCCTATCAACTATCACTCAATCATCGTATGCTTCTGCATCGGACTCTCAGTCTCACATCACATCAGCAGTTACTCAAGATCAGTAGGTTCACACTGATGAACAAATCATGGGATACATTATGCGGTCGGTTTCTATTCTCATTCGTTTGTCTATCGGTTATTCAACCTCATCCAGAGAGCAGTGGTTAGCTCTAAGTCGTATGTTTGTATAGACCGGCGTTGCTCGGGAGTATCAGTTGTACCAGACTCTTCAGGAGGCCAAGCAAGAGGATTGCTCAATTCAGGACTTCTACTCTATACTTTTCGGATATTGAGAGGAACTGCAGACCATGAATGTTTCCTTTTCAGATTTCATATCTGTCTTCGCTTTTGAGTTCCATAATCAGAGAGATCATCAGAATCTGTTCTACTTTGCATGTGATTTCGTCCTGAATTTGAGGCACTTCGTAGTAGTATTCTTCATCGCCATCCACTACCCAGCCTACACGCCTCTGAATGCTGTCATCATTATTTGCTCCAGTTCGATTAGTCTCCTCACCCACAACTCTTGCAGTACCATATCATCTTCCTACTTTTCGTGACCCACAGAATCACGAGCCATCCTTTCGTGGAAAAATGAATCGAGGACAACAGCCTCGTGGGTCCTCAACTCAGCAGGTTCAATGCACGTTTTGCAAACAACTCGGCCACTTGATTCCTACCTGCCGTAAACGAGAAAGGCTCTATGGTAAGTGGGTTCCTAGGTCCTCAGTTGCTATTTTTGCATCTGCACCAGTTCCGCAGTCATAAGCCTGCTTCTTATCATCTGATTAGCTCTCACAAATTTTCTCATATCTTACTCAGAATCTAGGTATCACTGGAGCGTCTTTGACTTCTAATTTCACTGCCATGTCTGTCATCTCTGGAGATTCTACTCCCTGGATATTTAACTCAGGTGCCACTTACCATATGACCTTTGATCATTCTGTCCTTACATACTGTTCTCTTGTTTCTGATTCAACCTATATGTACAACGCTAATGGTTCACCTCTTGCAGTCATTCAGTCTGGTAACAATTACTCCCACTTCTGATCCGTCAGGTAGACTCACCCTGCCTTCTGTTTTTTGTATTCCTAAATTTACCATGAAATTACTATTTGTTGGCAAACTCATTGATTATAATTGCAATGTCTTATTTACACTCACTTCTTGTATTGTTCAGGGTGACACTAGACGAACGAATGGGATAGGACGTAAGGTCAACGGCTTATATCAGTTGGAGTCTCTTCATCTTTCTTCATCACCGCATCCCGTAGTGAGTCTCTCTGTCACCTCCGATTCATGGCATCATCGGTTGGGACATTTATTTGCTTTTAGGTTAAAAATTCTGTCTGATTCTTGTGTATTAGGAAAATTTCAGTTTTCTAGCTTAAATAATTGTGAAGATTGTCGTTTTGCTAAACAAGTTGTTGTACCTTTTGGTTTTAACAATCACATGACTTCAAAAATCTTTGATTTAGTTCACTCTGATATTTGAGGACCAGCTCCTATCTCCTCTTTTTCTGGATACAATTATTATGTTCATTTTGTTGATGACTTCTCAATTCACATGGGTTTATCTCATGCGAAATCGATCTGAACTATTACAAATCTATACTGAATTTACTGACATGATTTATACTCAATTTCACAAACGTATAAAAAAATTTCGATCTGATGGAGCTAAAGAATATCTTTCATCCTCCATGACTACCTTGTTAAAATCTCATGGCATCATTTCTTGACAATCTTGTCCACACTTACATCAACAAAATGGAGTTGCCGAGCATAAATATGACATATTCTTGAGGTTACGAGATCACTATTATTTTCTATATCAGTTCCAAAATGTAATTGGACAGATGCTGTTTTAACTGCAGCTCTGCTCATCAATATCACTTCATCTTCTGTTATTGCTGTTCTTTCTCCATACACTCATCTGCATGGTCATTTTTTTATTATTTCCTTCTTCGTACTTTTAGGTGTGTTTGTTTTGTTCTTCTTCTATCTCAGTAACGAGATAAACTGTCCTCCAAAACTAGTAAATATATTTGTTCTTGAATATAGCTCTGCTCATGAAAGATATCGGTGTTATGACCCATTACCAAACGTCTTCGCATTGGCCGACACGTTTCATTCTTTGAGAAAGTTTCTTACTATCATTCTTGTTCCAAAGAGAATATCTCATTTCTTAACACCAGCACTTCTGTGGAGTTTTTCACTCAACCTATTCCTGTATATACACCTTCTCCACCACTTATATACCTAGCTACCCTGCACTTGGTTTGAGCGCTTTCGTCAGTCTCTCCTATCTGCTGGTTACACACAAAGCATGACTCATTATGCAATGTTTTGGTGATCTACTCCCCATGGTATTGTGCTTCTCATCTTATATGTTGATGACATGGTTATTACCGGAAGTGTTCATGTCACTATTGCATCTATGAAGCGGCATCTTCAATCTGATTTTGAAATGAAAGATTTGGTTTTCTCTGCTATTTCTTGGTATTGAGGTTGCCTACTCTTCTCGTGGCTATCCTCTATTTCAGCAGAAGTACATTGCTGATCTTCTTGAGCGTAACACCCTGAGTGATCCTGCTACTCCTATATCCTCTCTTGTTTTCACACCTATGGAGCTTCATCTCAAACTCAGACGTGACGATAGTACTCCATTACCGTAGCCTACACGATACCGAGAACTGGTAGGATCTCTCATATATCTTTTTGCTACTCGACCAGATATTTCTTAGGATGTTTATGTACTTAATCAGTTTGTCAGTGCTCCCACATTAGTTCATTATGCGGCATTAATTCTTGTGCTTCATTATCTCTGAAGCACCATCTCTCGATCATTGCTATACAGTTCTGATTCGTCTCTTTCTCTACGAGCTTATTCTGATGCTGGATGGGCCGATGATCCGGACACACGCCACTCTACCACAGGCTTCTGCATTTTTCTGGGTTCCTCTCTCATTTCTTGGTGTAGCAAGTGTAAGGATATTGTGTCTCGGTCCAGCACCGAGGCCGAATATCGTGCTATGGCTGATACATTTTAGAGCTTCGGTGGTTAAGTGACCTCCTGTGCAATATGGGTGTATCTGTGGTTGTTCATATTCTCATGCATTGTGATAATAAGAGTGTCATTGCTATCGCCTTCAAACCTGTCTTTTATGATCGCACAAAACATATGGAGATCAACTGTCATATTACTCATCAGGATTATGAAAAAAAGCAGAATTACTCTTCCCTATGTTCCTTCCGGAACTCAGTTGGCTGATTTATTCACAAAAGCACAGACCTCAACTCAGTTTCGCGAGATTTTGTTCAAACTCTTGATGTTTGATCCACCGTGAGTTTGAAGGGTGTCAGATACTCTTATCTAACATGTGATACATTGTATTTAGATATGTATATAAACATGTGATATATTATATCTAGACATGTATATTTTCATATAAATATGTGATACATTATATTTAGACGTATATATTTTTCTTAGTTCACTCTCCACTTGTATATATATATATATATATATATATATATAGATGTAATCCCTTGGTGAATGATAAAGAGAAATTTTCCCTTCTCTAAATTATCTATCACTATAGTATAGTGATAAAATCTCCATGCATTAGAGAAAAAGTCTATAATTCAAATCTCACTTGCATTAGTTTATAGCTTATTAAAGAATTAGTGAGGCCAGAGTTATGTCAATAAAGAAGTAAAAATGGGTTATTGGGGAGCCTCAGATTCAAATATCAGCTACAACCTTGTCTCAGCTAATTCCCAAATTTCAAATTCAGCAAGAGGTCCCACCAAAATCTTAAGTGTCCCCATAAAAGTTTGTATGCGGCCAACTTTGGATAGGGATACCTAGCTACCCTGTAAAGGGAGAAGCTTGCATGAAGCTTGTTTTCATAAAGAAAAGAAAACTATTGTTGTGTGTAATAGAATAGAGGAGCCAATATTTTATCTAAAGAAAGAATCATTCTCAAAGGGCATCTTCCTCCAAATGTGTGCTTAAAATCTAAGCTAACATGTTCTCTTTCTTTGGATTGGGATGTGATTTGATCTCTCTCTCTCTCTCTCTATCTCACTCACTCACACACACACACACACACACACACACACACACACAGAGGATTAATGAGCTAAAAGTTGGGGTTTGCACGTGGATTTGCCAGGAATCTCTCGTGATGAAAATATTTCCATAATTGAGGAATGAATGTCAAGGAGAAAGAGAGAGAAAAAAATTAATACCAAGTACAAAGCCATGCCTTGTGCATGTGTGTTTGTGTGTTAGAGAGAGTAGAAAATATTCTCACTCTATGAACAAAAAGGAGAATCCTCACTCTTAAATGAGAGGTTTTATTGAAATTCTCTTCTTTGATAAAGGGGAAAAAAAATTCTTAAGAATAATATAGAAAGTTGGTCTACAAGTACCTAATTATTCTTTCAGTTTTAAATTACAACTTTATCATTTTCGTAGCCATAAATGTTGCATCTTGTCAATATAATCAATATCATTAATTTCGAATAAAACAATTTATATTAAAAAACCTACAACATTTTCTACCAAAAACAATATAATGACAATTTATTAATACCTGTCAATGCAAAAAATAATTAACAACTATACATATCAATTATGACAATGATTAATTTGTGAATCTGTCAGGTAATTTGGGTGTATATACTGCAACTGAAATTAGTGTGAGCATATATAATGTAAAGATTCATGAAAGTTGGCTAAGGGTTCATATATAAGTATAATAAAGCCCCAAATCAAAATTTTAGTAGAAAGATAAGATTGACATATCAGGCTGAGTTCAGTACATATAATTACTTTTAGTTATTAATGCCAAGTTGGATTTATATTGCTTCGCCAAAATCTCACGAGTACAATTCTTTAATTGATCAACATGCATAAAGCTTTTCAAAAATTTCAGATCATTCATATATAGTTAAGATCAGTTTGCAGATTTTCTTAAACTAGCATAAATATTGAAGCAATTCAATAAATATAGCTGATTAAATCAAATTAATGATGTATTTTCTTTTTTTAGTGAAAGTAATTGGATATTTTTCCTACAATCTAATTCATTTTCTTGCATTTTTTCCATCTTAAATTATATGATATTAATTAATGTGTAGTAATCATCAGGTTAAAATTAATAAATAATAATTGAGAAAGTGCAGAGGAAAAATCATGAAACTAAAAATACCTAGGGTTAGAATAGAGAACTTCAATTCCATGATTCATATGAACTTTAAGAACTTTACCAGTCCATATTCATGAGGCATATCAATAAAATTATTATGATGTACTACTTTACAAAGTAAGCTACTTGTAATGAAATTTCATTATAAAACCTGAGACCAAATAAAAAAACATGGATTATTTTAGTATTTAGAAGATTAGAGAAGAATCTTAGGGTTAATTGTCAACAGAAGAAAGCATCTATTCCCTTGTGGAACAGGGTAAATGACCTGCATTTCCTTCCTCTTTATAGCTTTCCATGATATCTGTGTGTGTGTGTGAGAGAGAGAGAGAGAGCGCTTTATATTATTCCAGTTCGATTCACGCGTGTGAGTCACACACACATATTATAAGAAAATCAATTTTAAGTTGACACGTGAATAATGTGTGTGGCTCACACTTATGAACCGAATCCATATTGTTCCCACTCATACCCCCCGGGCCCATAGTGTCAACTTGGAATCCATATTCCACCCCCACGTGGGCCCATGGTGTCAACTTGGAGGGTTTGACACCCAATTTATTTTTTGTTTGGATTTGATTTTGGGGTGATGGAAGTGCTTTAGTGACGTATGCATGGGAGAATAGACTATCATCTACTCTACTAGGGCTTGAGCCCCTACAAAGCTTTAGAACAAGAAAGGGGGAAAGAAGAGGCAAAGGATAAACCAATCCCCCTCGCCCCAACCCCACCCCCCCCCCCCCCCCCCCCCCCCCCCCCCCCCCCCCCCCACCACACACACACACACATCAATTGTTCCATTCCAAGGGACTTTATGGAATGATGTTTCCATACCCAACCACCAACAATTGTGGCTCCATGTAAATATACATTTTTCTAATGGTCTCTAGGCTCTTTTCTTGATTATCAATTGATGCAAATCATGTATTAACAAAGGACTAAAGTAATATTATACGTGTATTAATTAGTTGCCCAAGTTGGAGGTAGTGGGTCTAGATCTAGATATCAAGTTCACACCACTAGCTTTTCTTAGTGTGAGAGATTTTTTTTGAGAGGTGGTTAGGTGAGCTCAAAGAGGAGTGACATGATGATTTGATATATATATATATATATATATATATATATATATATATATATATATATATATATATATATATATATATATATATATATATATATATAAGGCCAATAATCAATGTGTGTGTGTTCTTGTCATCATAATAAGATGACCATGCTTCAAGATGTAAAGACATAAAGCATGGTTTGTCTCCTATCCATGCAATCCAAAATTATATATAATACTGACACACACATATACATATATATACTTATACATATATACATACGCATACACACAGATATATACATATATATTATACATACATTTTTATGTATGTATGCGCATGCACGTATGTGTATATGTATATATAGTATATGTATATATAGAGAGAGAGACTTGGTCATTCTGGAACGATTCGAGATCGAATCCTTCTCACTCAAATACAATCCTACGACATCCGAGTGCAAGATCTACACCGTTGAAGTTGATCTACATTATTTCAAATAGTTAAAAATAAAAAATAATGTATTTTGAATACTTTTTACCAACCCGTCAAGTAGGCGTAAAATGAACGTCCGAAATTGAGTTGCTTAGTTTAATAGTGTAGATTATTTGAAATCTAACATAAATTGGTATGTGGGGGTTTTTAAGTATTTAGATCATAATAAAATGATCGGATTTTGAATTTATATATATAATGATATAAATCTAAGTAATATGCTGTTTTCGGTGTTTTTTTTTTGCGCCTACTTGATGGATGAGTAAAAAGTATTCAAAATACATGATTTTTAGTTTTTCGTTAAATCAACTACAACAGAGTAGATCTTGCACTCAAATATCGTAAAGTTGTATTTGAAAAAGAATGATTCAGCCCCGAATCATTTCGAAATGAGACAAGTCTATATCTCACTCTCCACACACACACAGATATATGTGTGTGTAGGTGCAATTGGAATAATTCAAGTGCGTGAGTGGGGAATGGTAGGCTAATGTACAAGGCACCATGATTGCATGAGGGCTCTTCCATGTATCCTTGTTTTTTTGGGGTAAAAAAAAGGCTTCTAGAGACCAGAAGAATAATCTCCCTACTCTCTCTCTCTCTCTCTCTCTCTCTCTCTCTCTCTCTCACATTCTCTCACTCGCCTTTCTTTTACCAAATTAAAGGATAGTTTACAAAGTTCGGTCGCTTCTAGTGCTGGGTTAGAATCCCTTGGCTTTCAGGCGGGGGCGAGAGAGAGAGAGAGAGGGGAGAGGAGCGGAGAAAGTGAGCTCACGAGGAAATCTCTATAGAAAGAGAAAAACAGCACCCTATTCCTCCACATATTTTAGTTCTTTGTTCTTCGTGAATCTCTTCCAATTCTATTAGAAGTGAGAGAGAGAGAGAGAGAGAGAGAGAGAGAGAGAATACAGCTACAGAGGGAAGGAAAGAATGTTCCCTTCCAAGAAGCCAACTATGAATTCTCATGAAAGGCCCATGTGTGTGCAAGGAGACTCTGGCCTTGTGCTCACCACTGACCCCAAGCCTCGCCTTCGCTGGACCGTTGAGCTCCACGACCGGTTTGTCGATGCGGTGACTCAGCTTGGAGGACCTGATAGTACAAACCCTAACTCCTAGATCTCCTCCATACACCTTCTTCTTAGTTTGAACATGCAAGGTAACCAAACTTCTGTTTGTTTTCTTGAATTTTGCAGAGGCAACACCAAAGACAATCATGAGAGTTATGGGAGTAAAAGGTCTTACACTCTACCACCTCAAAAGCCACCTTCAGGTATATTGCTCATATGTGAAAATTGTACATATATTGTTTCTATTATTATTGATTTCTCTCTTTTTGATCATTCTTTGTATCGTTTTTGGTCTTTATATAGAAATTCAGGCTTGGGAAGCAACCACACAAAGAATTCAACGATCGTTCGGTTAATGATAGTGAGATTTCTTTAGTGAATTCAATAAAATTTCAAAGTTGTACATTTCTTTTTTTTAAAGATAATTAATGTGTTTTTTTCTTAAACTTTAATGATTTCAGCATCAGCGCTTGACCTACAAAGAAATGCTGCTTCTTCCTCGGGGATCCTGGGCCGTACCATGAATGAGTAAGCGCACTACTAGTGTACTCTGTTGTACAAAATTTTACTAAAACATGAAAATATTTTTTTTTTTTTTTTTTTTTTTTTGCCCTTTCATGTCATCCATTTGGGTATTGAGATTTTTTGGGGGGATTTTATAATTATACAGCCAGAACATTCACCCGTCAGAAGCCCTTAGGATGCAGATGGAAGTCCAGAGGAGATTACATGAACAACTAGAGGTGAAAGCCTAACTTCTCAATGATCAAAATCTAGCAAATGTTTCGACTTTGATTTCTCTATACAGTTATTGCATCTTTAATTTGGCTGAGACCTTCACTAATATTGGTCTGTTAGGTGCAAAAACACCTTCAGATGCGCATCGAGGCTCAAGGGAAGTACATGCAATCAATACTGGAGAAAGCCTGCCAGACTCTCGCCGGCCACAACATGGCTTCAGGGAGTTACAAAGGAATCGGAAACCAAGGAGTCGTCGACATGGGAGCCATGAAGGATGTAGGATCTCCGATGACCTTCCCTTCGCTCCAAGACCTTCACATATATGGCGGAGACCAATTTGATATGCAACAACAAATCGATAGACCACTAGATGGCTTCTTCCCGAGCAATGAAACCCTCTGCTTAGGCAAGAAGAGGCCCAATCCATACAGCTCTAATGGGAAGAGCCCTATGATTTGGGTTGATGACCTTTGCCGTCAAGAATTGGGGTCTGCAGCCGCGTGCATGGGAGCTCAAGAAGAGCCCTCCAAGAGTGATCAGCTTCATATTGCACCGTCTGTGATCGATAGTGGCATTGACATGGACTCGATGGGGGATGTGTACGAGGCTAAGCCGAATTTGTCTGGCGATAGCACGGGTGAGAAGAAGTTCGAGGGGTCTTCGAAGCTCGAGAGGCCATCTCCAAGGAGAGCTCCTCTACCAGTGGAGAGGATGAACCCCATGATGAGAAGTGGTGGTTTAAACCAAACAAGAAACTTGTCCTATGGGTGAGCATTTAGTTGCTTCATGCAAGGAAAATTGACTCTTTGCATGCTTTTAAATAAGTGATGTGAGTGGGGGTGTTTTAAGTAAACTAGACCTAAATCCTTTTAGGGTTTTGCCATGAGTACTTTGTTATGAGAACTTTTTGTTATGAGTATTATGTCACTAATTTCTTCTATATATTTTTTTTTGAATTATAGGACTAAGATTAAGTCATCTCTCTACAAATTTTATTCATTCATGTTTAAAATACTTGAGTGGGAATGCTTAATTCTCTTAAAGACATTAGCCCTAGTTTTTTTTTTTTTTAAATTGTTTTGCAGATTAATTATGCCACTAGAAAGTGCTTTATGAGATATTATGCCACTTTATTCATTGAAATAAAAAACCTTGATGTGCCCAAGTGGTTGTTGCAACAAAAATTACTTGATCTTAATTAATAGGTGACTGAATTTTGGGAATGTTAATCAAAGAAATTATTATACTAAATTAGAACTTGTAATTATCACTAAATCGTTCATATCAGGTATATGAGAGTATATATAGAATCATAATTGTCGTATTATTCTTGTTCTTGCTCGTTGATAAAAGTTCATGCACATTGATCCTTTCTTTTATTTAACCTACTAAAAATTCGTCCTCATATAAATCTATCATGAAACTTGGCTGCATGCTTGTAATAATGCTAATAATTAGGAGCTAAAATTAAACTCTCAAAATTCTTGCGACTTATTTTCTCATTTCCTATTTATTCTTAACAATCTCTGTTTCAGGATGGAATGAAAAATCACATTTCGGACAAGGATATTAACCATTAATGGCTCATAGTTTTTCTACAATGACAATTATGATTATCCCATCATTCCTACTACCTTTCTCTTGAATCTAGGAGTTAATCATTTGGAAATCTATGCCATGAAAAGAAGAAGAGAGGAACAAACATGTAATTGCAAGCTTGCTTCTTCTTCGCAATGCCCAAAGGTCTTTTTCACTCATGCAGTGTATATTCTTTGATCAAGAATTTCCTTGTATACATAAATTATTTCTTCCTCTGCAGTTCTTTGAAAACATTGCAGCAACCCTTTACAGGCAAGTGCTTTTAGGTTAGTTAACTGCCCAAGTTGGTTACTCTCATCATTGCAAGCTACAAGCTTTGGAGATTGAGAATCGATCATATAGTGCACATACCATGCAAATAGACACTTGTTTATATATAGATATATGTACCCTACACAACAAGGTAATATCTATATCAAAAAGAAGAGAGGGTTTTTTTTTTTTTTAGGTTTGGGGGGGGGGGGGGGGGGGGGGGGGGGGGGGGGTGTTGGGTGGGGGTAGCCCTCATTGGAAACCCTTCTTTTTGAACAAAGGCAAATGATAGAAAAGAGAGGAGACAGAGAGTATCACTCATTCCTTTATCTCTCTTTTTCTTATTCTTCCCTTTTTTTTAAAAAAAGTAAGAATACTACCTTCTATGTCTTCTCATCAAACAAACTAATTTGTATATATGTGTGTATTCTAGTTAAGATCTAAGAAGCTTAATTTTTTCTCTTCTTGCTCATGAAGAGAAAAAGAGAAGGTGGTGCAACTTCCTTTATTGGTTTTAGAGAAAATGTGCGTGGGGGTGAGAGAGAGAGAGAGAGAGAGAGAGAGAGGGAGAGAGGGATATTTACGAGGGAAGCTTCTCTCAAGCTATAGTTGTTAGCTTTGGAAGAGGTGCATGACAATGAGGTAATTAAAAAGGGTGGCAGCAATAGGCCCGACCACGGTGCCGGTTCGAACAGGTGAATCGAATCATAACTGTAGAACGACCACTGGAATCAGATAGGGCCGCCGGTTTTAGTTTCAAACCGGACATGACTCCGGTTCCGATTCTGAACCGGATTTTTTTTTTGGCCCTTCGGCCTATGGGTTGGCCTGGGTTTTTTTTTTTTTTTGGCCCTTTGGGCCGGCATGGGTTTTTTGTGTTTGGACTGGCCAGTCTCCAACGGTCCAATTTTTGACCGTTGGGGGTTTATTTTTTAAAATTTTAAAGTTTAAAATTTAGTTTTTTAACAGATTTTGTAATCTATAAATAGCACCCCATTCTCCCATTCTCCACACCAAAAATCTCCATAGATCTCTTTACAAAATTCTCTACAAAATCTCTCGGCTCTCTACAAAATTTTCTATTATATTCTAATTTCTAAATGTTCTGTTCTCTCCAATTTCTTGCACTCTCTAATTTTTTTGCTCTCCATCAACATGACAAGTGAAAGTTTGACAACAAAGGCAAGGACAGGTCGGTGAAAATCAATTCGCCAGCGGAGATGATATTTTCAGTTACATGCAATCAACATCATATTCAATGATGTATGCCAACGATGAGAAATTAGAAATACATCTCGAAGAAAAGGTGCAAGTCAATATTCTGACACAAAAGTCCCAAAACCCAAGAAGACGATAGAGGCGAAGAAGATACCACTAGCCAAAAATTAAAGTTTGATATTTTCGTGCATCATTTTACGAAATTCAAGAATGATACAGGCACAATCGTTAGTGTAAATTGCAAGTAATTGTCCAAAAATTTATAAATGGTCCGCTTCCAATAGGTATGAGACATACCGGAAGCATTTGAAGAGGGTGGATCCTTGTCAAGCCGGTCTCACAAAAATGCAAAGTATAATCAAGTTACGATACCAATAACCTTCTCAATTATTTCAATCCTCTGATGTTAAAAATATAGATGAATTAGTAAGGATGGTTTCTGTTAAACACTTGTCTTTTAGTTTCAGTGAAAAATTAAGTTTTATAAATTATTGTTAAAATACATTAAATTCTCAAGCAACTAAAGTGCATAGAATCACTCTCACACGTACAGTTTATAAGCTATATAAACAAGAAAAAAAGAATTACATGATTTTTTCATCACTTTTGATGGGCGTGTATCTATATGTAGCAATATATGAAGTGATCACTGGTAACAACATTCTTACATGGGGATCACCTGTCATTAGGCTGATTGTGAATGAAACTTACAAAAAAGAATAATTACATTTAGAGTGTTTGATGAAAGATATATTACTTCTAATATTTATAGATTGGTTAAAGTAGTTGTGGAAGAATATACTTTGATAAATAAGATTTTTGCAATAGATTTTGATAATACATCTGCTAATATTACATCTATCCCTGAATTAGAAAAAGTTTGTAAACATACATTTGAGGTAATTTTTTGATCAAAGATATGTTTATCATGTTTTAAATTTATGTGTGCAAGATGATTTAAAACAACTAAAAAATTATATTGAACTTATTAGACACACACTTCCCTATTTATGGACACATTCGTGAATAATGAAAGATTGGACAAAATATTATAAATCGAAAGGTATGAGCCCAAATGATTTTCACGGGATATTCCAACCAATTAGAGTTCAACTTATAAATTACTTAATGTTAGTAATGCTTATAAAAAATTATTATGTGATTTTTATTACTAACAATATTAATGAAATTAATTTATATCCTCATTAATGGAATGCATGCAAAAGTATTTTGGATATCTTAAAAATTTTTAATGGAATTCTACTTACACTTTATCTAGTGCTTACAATATATTTATTTTTAATTGAGTGTATTAATATTTGTAGTGTGATGAAAGAAAATAAAAATG
This sequence comes from Agave tequilana, assembly GCA_038442645.1. Lineage (NCBI taxonomy): Eukaryota > Viridiplantae > Streptophyta > Magnoliopsida > Asparagales > Asparagaceae > Agave > Agave tequilana. Next base: position 35,797 of record JAVJIF010011923.1, on the reverse strand, counting down.
ATGTGAATTTATTTAAATGTAGTCAAGCAATGAAAAATAAATGGCTATAATATTTTAAAATAATTTCACCTATTTATTTAATTGCATGTGTTTTTGATCCACATTGTATTAGATGAATTGCATGAATATTTGTTTACTCATTATGAAATTATAAAATTGGATGTAGATATTTATGCTATATTTAATGAAGTTAAAAAGAAATTTATACCTTATATGATGAATATAGTAGAATTTATAATTCAAGTATTAATATCCCGTCAAGGACTAGCAGTCAAGTTGAAAATACCTATAAAATTAATGGAGGGCAACAACTATTATTGCAAAGAGCCAAAAAAAATCATTGAGATTTTTATCAAGCTCGAACTCTGAACTTGATAGTAATCTTAACACTTCATTTGAGTTTAGTGAAAATTTTCAAGATATGAAATTTTCAATCCTGCAATGACGGAAGGAGCATTCAACACAATTTTCACTCATAGCAATTATTGCTAAAGAAATCATAGCAACGTCAGCGTCAACAGTAACTCTGGAGCAAGTATTCAGTGCGAGAGTAAGTATTTTGGATCAAACTCGTTCGAGTAATATCCCCTGAATCAGTGGAGGTCCAAGCATGTCTTGATAATTAGATAAAAGCAGCGTTAAGATAACAAGAAACCGTGCGAGAAGAAGATGAAGACTTTATAGAAATGACGATCATCGAAACGGAAGGAAACAATTGAGGTAAGATATGGAGATTGAGATAAATGAACTCTTTGATTTCTCTAAACTCCAAGAGGATATTTATGCAACTTAATTATGATAAAGATTAAGTTCAAGCATCTTTTTTATTTTTTAATTATTTTATTAATTTTTCTTAAATATAAAAATTAGTTTTTAACGGAGTAAAAATAGCTCAAGAATCGGAACCGAAAATAAAAAGAACCGGAATTGAAACTGACCAGCCTCGATCCGGTTCCGACTCCTCATATGGAGGAACCGCGAACCGTGAGTTTGAGAACAGGGGTCTGGTCTAAGGCAGAAGACAGGCATTAGAGGGCTGCTTTATCAAGAGAGAGAGGAGAGATCTTCTTTGGGCAGAACAAAAAGCACCTCGGATTCTGTTTGGTCTCTTGGAGGACAGATCATCTATCAGACAACACCAGCTTTGGGTCTTGCAAAAAGAGAGAACAGTGCGTGCAACATTTGCGCACAGAGAGAGAGAGAAGAAAGTACAATTAGAGAGGAGGGAAGCTTCACTGGCTTTTGGGCGAAAATGGCATGCAGTGGCATTAGTAGCTAGTATTGGATGCTCTCTCTCTCTCTCTCTCTCTCTCTCTCTCTCTCTATAGAGAACACAATGTCACATGCATGGGGAGCTCAAAGTGTGAGCAGGCAATACGAGAGCACAAAATTAAATTGGTTGCTGCTTGTTATAAGTTTGGAAAAAATAAACTTTAGTGCTGTAATTGACACTAATTTTTTCTCTATGCTTAATTAACACCATGCATATTGGCATGAACTGTGAGTTGTTCTATAGAAAAGTGGACTTTTGTGTGTGTGTGTGTGTGTGTGTGTGTGTGTGAGAGAGAGAGAGAGAGAGAGAGAGATCATTATGGTGTAAGTTTGGAAAATAGATTGGTATTCATATGCAAAAATCTTGTTTAGTTCAAGGTATTCATTTGCACATGGAAAACTCTCCCAATTTTCGTCCTTTACACAGAGGCAAAAGGGGTTCTAAAAGTAAAAAAAGATACTTGCTTGTTATGGGAGAGGTCATGAGTTCAAGATGCACCGATTCAATTTAGAGAAAGTTATCTATAATTGAGGGGGTCGAGGGACTTGCTATGTAGGAGCTCTCAAAATTCCCTAACAAAACATGTTACTACATATGCTATGATATTTCATTTTGGCCACACAATATGGTTTTGCAAAATATTAGAAAGCATTGTAACTGCAATGTATTAAAAGTTTTAAAAATAATCAGTAATGTAGTTAGTAGAACAAAATGTGGCATTAATCTAAAGTAACACACTCTATTAACTAAGGGGGTGAGAATTTGTTGAGGAAGGATTTTCAGAGTTGTTTTGATTGTCACACAGAACCAATTTTCAAAACAAATGAATGTCAACTCCAGAGAGAAACTTGGGAAGTTGGTAGAGCGCTGTTGAGTACAATAAGATCGAGCACAAGTTCAAATGTTAACTATTATTGTTCTCAGACGAATATTCTCCCTATATGCAATATAGAGGTTGGGAGTTATCCATCTTATTTATTCAGGAAAAACAGAAGAGAACGAAAACTGAAAGGTGCCACCAAAATTTCCTTAACGACGAAGAACAATATGCAATGGGAGGAATCGATGCTCTGACCGACCAATTCCCCATCTCGTCATGGCAGGACACCTCTCGCAATGTCGCAAAGCAACACAACTCTCCTCCTGCGCTGAGGCGTCGACACCTGAGATTCTACAGTGCCCTTGTCACTTAAGAGAGAGAACCACCCTTCACCACCAAAAGAACCACCACTATGGGACTGAAGATAGAAAGAAAGATCACCAGGAATGATGACAAAATAATAGGTACGATGATACACAGATTCTGCTGCTACTCATTTGGGAATTATCTATAAAGACATGAACTATATACAATTGGAATAGATATTGATCTATGCAAAGCATTTACAACAGCAAAGTCACCACAACTCTTTCAAAATCACAATTTACTCATTGAAAAAAGTATGACCCAAGAGACTGCAATCAACAAACTTCATGATTTTACATTCCCATGATTGAGCACTAAGAACCATAAAGTCATCAAAAACTCTTTCAACCTCAATTTATTCATTGAGAAAATTCGGACATGAGAGGTCCAGTGGAACAACCTTTTATGATTCTACATTCCCATGATTTTAGCACTTGAAACAGCAGAGTCACAAAAACTCTTTCGATCTCAATTTATTCATCTAAGAGAGTCAAACACAAGAGATTGTATACAACATTTATGATTATACATCACCCAAAATCCGAGGAAACCAGCATTTGCAGCTGCAGCCATATTAGTTCCCTATAGGTCGCCAGAAGTGTACCACTGAGAACTCAAATATTGCTAACCAGTCAAATATTGTTTTCCCAATCCCCTCAACAACAACATATGAAGCCAAATCGGCCAAGGGACTCTGAGCATCAATGCCATCTGAAAAGATTGCAGCTTCCTTGGATGCAACATTCACATGAACCTAAGAGCCATCGACTCCTTGTCTTAGAACCAAGCACATGGCATGCGAAGCACCAACTGCGACTGAGATCACATGATGGGAGCCCAAATTTTCATCACCATCATCCATAAGGAACTTCACTTCGATTGGAGTTGGTTGTACTTCAGGCAGCCCAGGCACACCTAATTGACAATCCCTGGCATTTCCCCACATGTATAGTTTCCCTTTATCTGATAGCATCCATTGAAATGTTGTTAGGATAGGGGCCATTCAATAACTGTTGATTAAGCATGATATCACTATCAGTACTAAACATGAGAAAAGCAAACAAAAAGTTCTCGCGTGAGCAACAATCTGAAGTGCAAGGTATACATTTACCACCTATGTAAACAAAATCCAATAAAAAAAGGAGTTCTAAAGGAGCGGGATCACTGTTGAATATATGTTTAGTAGATGTATCTCCTAAACTTTGCTTTTCCTTCTTAAAACTTACTTCATGTTTTGGCAGAGAAACAGCCAGAGAAATCAAATTCTCTATAGCTAATAAGCCTAAATGTTCCAAGAATCTGCAGTTACGTGTTTGTAATAATTTCTAGTTCTAGTTGATCATAGAATGTATAGAGAGCCTATTACAAACATAATAAAAAGTTAAATTTGCAAGAGCATTCACTAGTTATTATGAATGGATGGAATGTGTTGAACACATTTATTACTTCTATTAGAAAGGAAAGAAAGATCAACAAGCAATGCTGATAAAATGGATAAGTCTGGCCACATAACACAAGTCAGTCGCCATGGATGTTGGAGGATACATACCATGGATGACGGGCCCCATATCTAATATTCATTTACTTATAACATATGGATGAGATTGAAGATGACGTAGCTAATTGAATTAGAATGAGATGATTGAAGAGTAGAGTACTGTGTTGTAAGACTACCAGTACTTTGTTGATCAGATTGTTGGGCAATCAAGAAACATGTTCAAAAGTTGACAGCTAAGATGAGAAATTTGAAATGCACAAGTGGCAATAGAAAAAAGAAAAAAGAGAGGAAAAAGATAAGAGTGAACTGGACTTATCAGTAGCTTCAATAGAGGATAAAACAAGGGGAACCAAGAAAAGTTCGAAAGTCCGGAACGCACACAGGGAAAAAAAATAAAAAAGAACAAGCCAAGTTTTATCTACCAACAATCACCCTGACAACAACCCCCTATGGGGTACATGTTTAATGGGAACGAATGGCGAAAATGGAATTACAAACGACGGTCCCAAGTAAGTTTTAGCTATGACAACATGATAATATGTCCCTATTTTAAGGGGGAACGGCAAATATTATCTCAAAACTAAGAACTGAATTTTGACTTTCGCTCTACCGCTACACATTGACTTCAAACACACAGTAAGCCTAGATCATCTTGAAACTATAACAAAATCAGATGAGATTAAACATGTGTCCAAGTAAACAAAAGTAACTAAAAGAGCCTCCTGGTGACCAGAAACATAAGGGATTCAAGCATATCCAAAAAAGGCAGCTCTTACCCGTAACAGCAGCTGAAGATGAACCTCCACAAGCAATATAGACTATGTGTTCCTGGGCTAAAGCCTCAATGACAATTGGGACTTTCTGGCTTTGGATGGAACTATGACCCAGTTGACCATGGCCTCCATGGCCCCATGAAAAAACTTCACCTTTATCTGGGTACAAGTTCCAAGGCACTGATTTCCATTAGAATTCTATGCAGGAACTGAAGCTCTAATTACTAGTATCACCAACATGCAGCTTCAGTACCACTAGATGTAACAAAGAACGAAAATGCATGTTCTAGATTTTTAAAGATTGTTAACTGTAGCCGTTTCAATCAGTTTACCTGTTAAGGCTAAAGAATGGTATCCCCCACTCGCTATCTGAACTATGCGAACATCTTCAAGACGAGAAATTGGGCGTGGTCTCCAATCACTGATATTATTGCCCCTTCCCAGTTCAAAATTTGAATTCGCTGCAATGTGCAAAGAAGACATTCTTACTAAGGAGTAGCACATTTCGGAAAGTAGTCAAGAAAGCAAACTAAATATTTATTTTGAAAAGGTTTCGTATAGTGTGGGGGAATGCAGTGAATAACATATTGACAAACAATAAATGACTGCTTTCCTCTCTGTCTTGCAGTATAGGCAAGCCTTGTAATTGATAAAGTCTACAATGAAAGAAAATAAAAAAAAAAGAGACATGCGGGACAAGATACAGGACCAATTTCCATGGCAGATGTAAGTGACAAATTAAATGTACAGAAGTCAAGTGAAAATGTTAGACGACTAAAGTCTCCATGCATTTGACTCTTTAGTATATAAACTGTGGCCTCGGGGTCGAGTACTATTCCAAATATCACATACTGGAACACAGCATTAGCCCAAGAGAAGTAGAATATGAAGTTTCAAGATCTTAACTCATATTTTATCAGGACATGCTCACCTCCCCAGTTCCATACTTTGCCTTCTGGAGTTAAAACCATTGTAAAAAAACCACCGCAACTGGCTGCTGCAACAGGCACAGTCAGTGCATTTACTTTGGAAGGAGTACCAAGAGAACCCCCCTCACCTGGACCACCACCACTGCCAAGACCCAACCTCCCTTCCCCTTCATCTCTTCCCCAAGTATAAAGCTCACCTGCAATGAAAAATGACATGCATTGTTGTATATTAAGATGTCATTTTCAGAAAGACACCTAAATGAAAGAACAAAATCAATCAATCAGACAGTGTGGAAAAGTATCTTTTACAATAAAATCACCTACTCTAGAAACTAGTTAGTAGTCAGTACTCATTCAATCAAATTCCTGCAGGATCACGATCACTATCAATAAACAATATGACTTGATAAATAGCAAGGATCTACCATGAAAATGCCATAGAATTATTATTAGAATTTAGAGGCTCATTGGTAGTAAGCACTGAGTACATTTGAATTTTTAGAAGTCCCAGACTTAAAATACTCACAACAACATTCCATGAGATAAAAATGCACACAACCCTCTTGGTAAATGTGTGTCAACATGATGAATATCACTGAGAAATTAAGACAAACATTGCAGTAAATTGATACTGCAGGAACACCTTAGACTAAATAAGCATAGATCTAATAAACCTGCAAACTTAATTTGAAATACAATCTGCACCAAAATCAGATTCCAAAGCAGAGAAAGAGACTATCCTTCATGATTCTCTCTGAAATAATTCTCAGGAATCTCAACATGGTGAAGCATCACAACCATTTGTGAGACAAATAATATACAGGGAGGTAAACTAGGAGACCAATAACCCAGGAAGAAAAGAGGGGCCTTCAAGAGATATACAAGAGATGGTAAATAATGGTGCTGCTTCAAGATTCAAATCCTGGTCCCCCTTTGATGAGGCTTCCCCTTTAAAACTGCACCAGGTTGCCGCATTCTTCTCTCCTTTGTGCTACAAATAATATACAATTGGCACAAGCTAAAAAGGAGGCTGGGTAAATTAGGAGGAGAGAAGCTCACAAAAAGAAAAGAACCCCCCTTTTTGAGGAATCAGTGCATTTTTTTTGTGCTTCTTCAAGGATTCAGACCCTGGTCTTCCTTCAGCAAGGCTTCCCCTTTACGATCATACCAAGTTACAAGCATCTGCCTTCCTCTCGCCTGCCAAGACTCAATTGTGGTCGGTAATGGTGATCTGATATAGTAAACATATGCATCCAGTTCATGATCAAATTATCCTATAAGGGGCTGTTTGGATTCAAGGAAGTGTGCGGAAGTGAGGAAGTGAAAAGTGTCGTTTCCCACTTCCGCTGTCCATCCAAACATCGGAAAAGGAAAATGGAAATACCTTTTTTTCTCTTCTCTTTTCCCTTTTACACAACCATTTCCTCACTTCCAAGGTGCTACAGTTAATTTTGTGGTCATGTAAATCTCATATGTAATAAGTTGTAACTCAAAACAATTACTTTTGTGGTCATGTAAATCTTAGTTGCATTCTTATTGCATTCAAATTTTTTTCATAATTAACTTTTATTTTAATATTATTTTATGATCAACTTTGTGGTCAATTTTTTCACTTTCATTTCCACATTACCAACCAAACACCAGAAAAGACATTACACTTTTTCAATTACACTTCCCAACTACCATCCAAACACCAGAAAAGAAACACAAATTCTCATTTTCTAAAAGAAAAAGTATCCTACTTCCTCACTTCCACCCACTTCCGAGCATCTAAATAGCACCTAACTGAAGCATACTAGATTGGTTGTACTATAAATGAAGTATCCTAGATTTGGATGCTCTAAGACACAAATAGGTGAGCAGATCCCTCCCTGATGTGAAACGCTTATGCGTGTATAAAAATCAGTAATGAAACACTCAATCACGCTTCACCAACATGAAACGATGTTGATAGAAAAAAATTAAAACTAATAAAGCGGATATATGTAACAAAATAATATGCACAAACAAATTCAATTCAATCATGAATCACTTAAAGATAATATATTATGCGGCAAAAGATTTTACAATCATTATTAAAGCTGTCGAATTCAAAAGCAAGCAGATACGCGCAATCTCACTTTTGGTAGACACCAGTTAAATCGATAAAATATCAGAGATTGATTATGAGACTCGACATAACTGATTAGGATAAGAGCGTAGTTACTAAGGATTATGTTCGGTCTCAATGATATGTAGCCGATGTCGGTGCGTAGATCTCGTCGTCACGAACGCAACGGCCCGAAGATTGCCTGAATCGGAGTCCGTATATGCAAATTACGGGCTGAAAATCAATATGATGTCTTAATAGGTCTGTTTGGTGTTGCGGGTCTGTTAACTGTAGCTTGCGGGTACGGGGAATGTAGCACCGGTATTGTAGCAGTACTGTAGCAAAAAAATCTGAATTTTTTATTATTTTCTTGTCAAAAAATAGAAACAGAATAAAGATTTGGAAAGGGAATTAGAAACTGAGATTAGGATTTTGAGAGAGTGAGAAAAGAGAAAATGAAGAGGATAAACTAACTAGGGTTTCATACTCTAATTAAGATTTCTCTGAAGGCTTCACACACAAAAAGAGAAATTATAGAGATATCACTAACTCACACAATTTTGAGAAATTTTCTTCATAATAATTCTCATGGCCTAAAATTGTTTGATACAAGGCCTTATATAGGCTTTTACAAAATTTAAATACAACTCAAACTCCTAATTAAAATAGAATTACAATTCCAAAAAAAATTAACTCCTAGTAAAAATACAACTCCAAATAAAGAAACTCAAAATAAAAAAACTAAAATACATAAAGTTCTACTACCGAAAAACTGAAACGATGCGTCTTCTCCACCGATGAAACACGTGACTTGATGTCCGCATCATTCTCCCCGTGTTGGATAGAACTCGACTCTGTCGAGTTAGAAGTGAAAGTGCTTTCATACTGCTTCAAAATTTCGTAATCAATATTCGGCAGTTCACTTCGATCTAGCCATGTATCATCAATTGGTACTTTTCATGTCCAACAAATCAGATATTTTCGAATCTTACCATTTTGGGTGGTGATAATTTTATCATCTAAAAATTTATCAACTTGGCATGTTGTATAGAGTAAAATATCTGGTAGTGATGAAAGGAAGGGGCTCTCGAAAATAGGCTCATAAGAAGGCTCAACGATAAGTGTGATAACATCAAAAACTTTATAATTCACTAAGCAATCAATATTGAAAGTAGAACTGATGCGAAAATCTATAAGAAGATCTATAGCATAAATATTATCATTCAATTCATCAAGATTTGAAATGGATCAGGACTGCTAGCATGCAATTTTTGAAAAACATCACCAACATTAAAAGTATTTAATTCATTCCAATATCAGCTCGTATCCCATAGTTGGCATTGTTTTGTGCAATTTTATCACTGATTTCATCGTGTAGTGTGTGCACTATGATGTAACTGCCTAACTGGTGATGCAGACTCAATGACTTTGTATTGATCGGCTATGAGATAAAGTCTGTGGAGAATTTTGATTTGGTACCTGACATAGGCTATAAGAGAGAAGAGGATGGTGTCAGCAGTAGGGGAGGAAGGGGTTGGTGACCAAAAATAGATAACGACAGTAAGAGTCGATAGTAAAGGAGGTGGAGAAGGTGGTGTTGACAGTAGAGTCGGGGATGGGGAAAGGATGGGTGACAATAAACTGTATAATCACAGGAGTGACTTTCAAAGAAATAGTGTTATTAGGCTTAGGTACTTTAATATGAACTCCGTCATTGATGGCAATTTTAAATTGTGTTTGACAGTTAGCAGCAACATGCACATAACGTTGACATTTGTAGCACTTAATTGTGGGACTAATCGCGAAAAAATTCTTTTCAATGTTCTTACTTTTATTGTTATCGAGCTTTTCTTTGACTTCTCTAACTGTGGGGATCACACAAGAAACACTATTTTTTTTTTAGTTTTGGTTGGAAAAATTCATGATTTGGAGTAGGTTATTAATTTTAGCTATGATATCATCAAGTGTTGGTTGGGACTCCATGTTTTGGATGGTTTGGTTCGAGGGAGTGAATTTGGTTGGTGGGGATAAAAGTGTATTAGACCTATGGGGTTGAGCAGATGGGGAAGGTCTAGACTTGTAGAAATGTAGTGGCACATACTTACCTTTCAATTCATCCTTCATTCTACCCCACATATCAATTGGTTCTTGATGACATTCTACACGCAGTTTCACTAAGGACTTATTTGGTTTGATGGAAGTGAGAGGAAAATGCGTAAGTGAGAAATGAGGATGAGAAATGTGAAAGTGTAGTAGAAATTTAAGATCTGTGCAATTTCTATTTCCGGTGTTTGGTTGTAATGTGAAAGTGTAAGTAAAAAGTATATTATGTTTTTCGATATTTGGTTAGTAATGTCAAAGTGAAACTGAAAATGTTGACCACAAAATTGACCATAAAATAATATTAAATTAAATGTTAATTCTGAAATAATATTTTTGAATTGTAATTAGACTCCAGGTGGGATTTATATGACATCAAAATTAACTGTTTTGAGTTACAACTTAGAGATTTACATGACCACAAAATTAACTGTAGCACCTTGGAAGTAGGAAAATGGTCGTGTAAAAGAGGAGTAAAATGGAAAAGGGAAAAGAAAAAGGGGGGTTTCCATTTCCCATTTCCGGTCAAAACAAAGTGGGAAATGAGTTTTTCCACTTCCCATGAATCCAAACACCCCCTAAGTTGGTCCAGCACTGGCTAGCTTGACCGGTCAGTTTCGTGGTAGCGAACCTGACTTTCTTAACTTCAGAAAGTGAGTACCAACTAAGATACATGTCCATATATTGTAACTAATCCAGAAAAATATAAGGATCCGAATAACCAAAATAATCTTGATGACCATCAAAAGTTGGGACATCCATGGTGGTGTAGGGTTTTCGCTACACTACAGCTGGCATGCAATGCGTGAATACTAAATGCAATATGAAAAACAAAGCTATTTTTTTAATGCAAGAAAGCCATAAATTTCCTAACAAGTGCTTACATGATGCAAATCATACCTAACCGTGCTTTGATACCAAACTGGTGTGAAACGTGTATGCGTGTATGAAAATCAGCAATAAATCACTTAATCATGTTTCACAACATGAAACGATCGTTGGTAGGAAAAAATTAAAACTAATAAAGCGGATAGATGTAACAAAATAACATGCGCAAACAAATCCAATTCAATCGTGAATCAATTAAAGATAATATATTATGCGGCAAAAGATTTTATGATCAATATTAAAGCTACTAAATTCAAAGACAAACAGGTACACAATCTCACTTTTGGTGAAAAATAGTTAAATCGATAAAATACTAGAGATTAATTATCAGACTCGAAAAACTGATTAGGATAAGAGAGTACCTACTGAGGATCACATCAAATCTCAGTGACCTATAGTGACTTATAGTTGATGTCAGTGCGTAGATCTCGTCATCGCGAACGCAAGGCTCGAAAATAGCCAGAGTCTGTATGTGCAATTTACGAGCTGAAAACCAATATGATGCCTTAACGGGTATGTTGGTGTTGCGGGTCTGTTTACTATAGCTCGCGAGTACTGGTACTGTAGCACACCAGGTTCGGTACTGTAGCAGTATTGTATCAAAAAAATTCTAAAATTTTTATTTTCTTTTATCAAAGAAATTGAGAAATAGAAATAAGAACTTGAAAGGGGGATTAGAAATTGAGATTACAATTTTGGGAGAGTAAGGAAAGAGACAGGGGTGGAGAAAACTTAACTAGGGTTTCACACTCTAATTAGAATTTATCTAAGAGCTTCACACACAAAGAGAGAAATTGTAGAGAGATTACAAACTCACACAATTTTGAGAAATTTTCTTCATAATAACTCTCATTGCCTAAAATTATTTGATACAAGACCTTATATAGGCTTTTATAAAATTTGAACACAACTCAAAACTCCTAATCAAAATAGAATTACAACTCCAAAATAAAGAAACTAAGTCCTAATAAAAATACAACTCCAAAATAAAGAAACTACAATACATGAAGTTCTACTACTGAGAAACTAGAACGAGGCGTTTTCTCCACCGGTGAAACACGTGTCATACACATGGCTTAATGTCTGCATCATTCCCCCCTCCTGGTACCCAACCGTCAGCCGTTAGGATACTGGTGGATCTGATATAGTGGACAGATCAACCCATTTCATGTTCCTATTATCCTAATTGTATTGGGTTAGATCGACCATGGACATGACAAAGTCAACAAATGCACCAATTGCATGGTACAATTATGCTATAAATGAAATATGCTGGATCAAAATCCAGTATGGTTCTCAATTTGGTTGCAAAAGTTAGGAGTTGCATGCAAATCAAACATTCCTTGCACCCTACCTTCCAGCCAATCTAGCTCACTTGAGACAAACCACCAACCACTGTCAGATGACTGCAAACAAGGTTGATCTTGTCATGGATTTTTAATTTCATAACTATAGTAGGATAAGAGGGCATGATAATAACAGCACCAGAGAACAGTATTTAGGATTTGATTCAGGCTGGTTTCAGCTTTTCCCAACTGGATGAAAGTTTTCCCAACTGGATGAAAGTTGGGTCCGGTTTGCTTATCAGAACTTACACAGCTAAGTCTTTCATTTATGTCCTTTATGTAATTATATAGCATTATTATCTTTAGATAAAAAATGCTTTTGGAATAAAAAATTCATGAATCATGATGCTGGAACCTCAGGATACCAACTAAACTGTTCAATTTTACTGATTTTATGTTCTCCTTTTAATTATGGCTCCTATGGCTTTTGGTAATTCTTTATGAGAATTTAACGATCTTGATGTTGTGTTCTATTTTGACAATGATACTTCCAATCTAAATCCAAACAAGTTTTAAGTCTGACATGTTGTTTACTAATATATACAGAGCATCTTCTAGCAAAAGTGAAAACAAATCTATGAGGTAGCATGAGTATGTCACAACTTCATGTAGACTTAAGCTTAAGCTATCAGATCTGAAAAGGTTTCATGGACATACTTTTATGTGACAATTCAGTATTTCAGTTATTGGTTGTATCTTAGTTGTATACTTATCAAAGAAGCCACAAGGTACAAAACAAAGTCATGACAAAGTTGCATGGTTAAATCAAAGAAGATACCTCACTTGCACGGCAGGGGGATGGGTATAGAAGGTCCCAGGTTCAAATCCGGGGTATGGCCTTTTTTTTTAGAAAAAGAAGAAGAAAAGAAAAGAAAAGAAAAGAAAAAACAGGAGAAATTCGGCAGAGAGCCACTTTACAGGTCCAGAGGTGCAATTCAAAATAATTAGTGTGGTCATTGTCTCATAAAAAAAACCAGTCTCTAACAGGAAAGTGATGCAAAATAAATAAATAAATAAATCTAAAATGGGCCTTGTGAAATAAATGGAAAATTAGGTCTGAGCCAATGCAAAATCATTTAGATTTCAACCCCTGCTCCCATGCCTAATCATCGAACGGTTTCAGGTAATATCTTTAATCAAGTTGTCCAAGTCTATCGTATCAAAATCATGGATTTTAGAAAAACATGCCTCACCAGCGTACATTATAGTGAGCATCTTCCCACTTTCAGTACTAACAATAAATTTGTAACATTCAATACTTGCCATAAGTTCAAACATTTTGCAGTTAGTTAATTTTGGGGTATGCAACAGAGTGGTCTCTTCAGAGATAATAAAAGATTAGTCCCTTGCAGTTCTCTCCAAAACCTTTTTTAAGAAAAACATCTAAAATAAATTATTTCAAAAATAAGTGAATGCAATGGACTTCGTGTGTCCAAATGTGTGTGACTTTATAATTGGACATGTCACAATGTGAATGTCACTCTATAGTTTTCAAACACTACCCTCGGGATCAATTCATCAAACCTAAAAACAATTTAAGTGCCCCTCTTTTCAGAGGCAAAGTTGATACAAGACAAACCTGAATCAGTAATAGCTGCTGTGTGGGCTCCACCAGTGGCAAGATGGGATATAGTTCCTTCCCATGGACCATTCACAAGTCTGGGCAAAAGTTCCCTATGATAAACAGAATGCCCTAGGGCTCCAAACCCTCCATAACCCCTGCAAACTTCAGCCGATTGAGTAAAGAGTCATTCTAGCATTCCAAGTAAGAGAAAATTAGAAGTTACAGGCAGAAACATGAGCATTACATATCATCTCTTTGAAGGCCAATAATAAGTGCTAACTGCTAACGAATAAAAATGTTAATATTACTATGGTATAAAATGAACTTCAGGATATGTGCAAGAGATTGCAGTAACTTAGTGTTTTGAGGACATAATTCTTAATGAGAGAATTAAATATAAGAAATAAGTGATGGGAATCGGTCTAGTATGAGTTAGTAGCTTCTTTTAAGTTATTTCATTTTATTTTAATGTATTTTTTAGTCCCATATCAGTTATGATGGGAAAGTCTTCTTTGTAGGAGCCTATATAAGGCCTAGACTTGTAGTTAATTATTTAGACTATGACGAATTAAATTAAACCCCTTTATTAGAGCATAGTATTTTGCTTTCAAAAATGAATCTTTGCATGGTGATGTGCGGAGTGGGAGAGATATCTCTCGGGTGCTGAAGCCCGACTCCATCTTTATCCCCTCAAAATCCTAATTTCTTCCTCTTTCTTTTCCCTTCTCGTATTACATCAAGTTGGTATCAGAGCAAAAATCTTGACTCTCTGTTTTTTCCTACAAAATCTTCCACTTCCACAAATCTCCAAAAAAAAAACCTAGATCTCTCTCTCTCTCTTCTCTTCTTTATTTGCGAAAAAAGAAAAAACATAAAAGAACATAAAAGAAGAAAATCAAAAAAAATAAAATTTCCACTGTTCCTCTTCCTCCTCTCTCCCACTCAGCGAAACCACCAGCAATCACGACCTCCGCCACTCCTAGCTCCTCTCGACCCTCTGCACAGATCCTCTCGACCTCACCGGTCATCTTCAAATGTCTCACCATCGAGCTCCAATCACCTCATCGCCACGTCGACGCCATCGCCGCCGCCTCCTAAACGAGTCGTTGTGGGCAGTGCCACAGATCACCTCCATTATCCCCGACATCACAACCTCCTGCTACAACAAAGCCCTCATCGACCACCGTCCGACAACTACGCCTCAGATTCATCACCAACACCCTCGCCGGCTACCGCGACCTCCGCCAAGCCAACAAGGCTCCACCAGGATGTCCTCTGCTGCCTCCCTGAGCTCAGATCCAATTGTTGCCTCCTCTTCAGATCTCAAGTCTAGATCTTCTCCCCAAACGCCGCCTCCTGTGCCACGCCACCCCCACGCCGATCACCTCTCTGACTTCCTCGCCGAGTCATCGTCGCCAGTAGCCCAGTCTCAACCCTACGCGTGATCGAGTGAGAGAGGAGAGAAGAGAAGTGGATTGGGTTTTAATGCGGGTTTAGTTAAAACCCGTTAACAAACGAGTTTAGATGGAAACTAGATTTCACAACAGGTCAATCCAATTCAAACTCGACCCAGATCCGACCCGCGAAGCCGCAGAGCCGAGCCGATCCAAGCTGCAAGTTGCTGCTGACGTCAGCGACTCAAACGTTGACATCATCAGCTTGACTGAGCCGAACCCGAGCTGTCGGCTCTCATTGCTTACGTCAGTCGAGCCGTCGCTAACGTCAGCCGAGTCGTGTTGACATCATCGTCTCGCCTGAGACATTGCTGTTCACAGCACCCGTACAGCTTGTGTTTCGAAGTCTGTTTCAAGCCTATTCGGAATCCGATTCGAGTTCCGTCTAAAGAGTGGATCCACAGCTATAGTCCCGAAGATACTGAAAGATTTTCACGGCTTTTGAGTAACAGATCAAACCTCCACGAGCTCCTGTTTGAGGCCATACAGTTTCTGTAGCAGTCCAACAGTATTTCAGGACCCATTCAAAGTCCGATTTGAATTCTGTTCGAAGCGTTGGGTTCGTAACTGACCCCGGAGCCGATATAGAAAGAGAACCTCGACCTAGGTTGTTGCTCAGGAAGAATATGACAAAGTCTGTCATCTGCACAAGGTACTTTATGTCTTGAAACAATCCTCTCGAGCCTAGTTTAAAAGATTTGGTTCCATCGTTTAGAAGTTTGATCTTCATCGTTTTCAAAAAGATCACTCGGTTTTCTTTCGCATTCATCAGGGAAAACATATTATCTCAGTGGTCTACGTGGACGATATTATGATTATAGGAGATGATATTCAAAGGATTAGTGACATAAAGTCACACTTACAGCAGAAGTTCCATATCAAAGATCTGAGGCTACTATGGTATTTCTGGAGATTGATGTACCTAGATCTAAGAAGGGAATCTCACTTTCTCAGCGAAAGTATGGGTTGGATATATTGTCAGAAGCATGTATGTTCAAGTGTAAAGCTGCAGATACGCCAATGGATTCAAACTCAAAGCTATTGCCTGATTATGGGGCTCTTTGAAGACCAAAGAAGGTATTGGAGACTAGTTGGGAAGCTAAACTGTTTGACAATGACTCGGCCAGTGCATATCCAGTTAGTGTTATGAGTTAGTTCATATCAACCCACAAAACAAGTCATTGAGATGTGGTCAGGATATTACGATTTACGAATAGTGCTTCAGGAAGAGGACTTTTGTATTCAGATGCGGTCATAACCGCATAGCTGACTTCTCAAATGAAGATAAGGCAGGTTGTCCAATCGACAGGAGGTCTACTACACGGAATTATGTCTTTATTGGAGGGAATCTTGTGTTCTGGAAGAGTAAGAACCAGGTTGTTGTCGTTAGATTAAATGCGGAGTCAGAATATAGAGCTATGACTGATCTTACATGTGAGCTTATGTGGATACAAGATATTCTGATTAAGATGGATTTTGTGCCCAAAACTCCGATGAGGCTATATTGTGATAATAGATTGGCTAATTACATTGTACAAAATCATGTGTTTCATGCAAAGACGAAGCATACTGAAGTAGATTGTCATGTGGTATGGAGAAAGTATAATGCTGATATTATTGAGCCAAAGCATGTGTCTTCTGTCAACCAGCTTGTGAATTTGTTGACTAAGCCACTTAGAAGATCTCCGATATAATTCATTTTTAACAAGCTGGACATGTATGATATATCTGCTACATCTTGAGGGGGGCATTATATAATAAATCAGTATAAGAAGGACTGTGTAAAAGTCCTCGTATAATATAGTAATATACAAGGAGACGGGATGGAATTGATTTGTGTATCCAGTTCTCCCCAATTCATCTCCAACCCTAAACAGTAACTCTAATTATCAAGGATGAATAGTTTGAAGGGCATTGGTATGGGGTTAATGGTTCTAAATATCAGCCGATATATCAGCTTTGAACCCATACCGATACGATCATGATAAAAAAAAACAGCCATATCAGTTTGATCCTATATTGGTTGATATGTATATGAGCTTATATCGCACTTTTTTTTGGGTTTCTTCTTAACAAACCGGGTTTGGGCCCAACTGGAGGAAATTACAAGCTAACACCCAACTTAGAAAACACATGTTGCAAAATATGTAAGCCTAAGCTACAGAAAGATACTAAACACATCAAAAACATCATCAAACACCAGCTACTTCAAAATGATCACTTCAATGCCCTCTGCAGTTTGAGCGCTGAGAGGGGTGGCGGCTATAGCATCAGGTCCATCTCCAGTGTTCATCCCATCAGCAGTAGCATCCACCACTTCACCTTCACCCTTATCTCGAAGCTCCGCAGAACTTGACTCCACACAATCAGCTCTCGTTTGAAAAGCCATTTGTCCAGCAACTCCATTCGTGCATCCTCTAGCAAACTTTTTCCATTGTTTCCTTGGCAAATTTTCTCACAAATTCTCACCAAAAAGTAACACAGGAATTAATAGATTCAAAAAGAGTATGACAACTGTTAGCTTTTGGGAGAAACTTCTAGAATTTCTTTCATTCCGAACACGCCAACAGACTGCCAATATAGATAAATCCCATTCAATTCTAATAGACGTCTAACATATTTTTCTCTCCATTCTATCAGCATGGTGAACAAGTTAGCAGGTAGATTAGCAATCTCTAAACCTGCAGTCAATCTAAACCAAAGGTATTGAACATAAGGGCACTCCAGAAATATTTGCTGGATAGATTTTGTGGAAGTTGTGCAAAAGACCCATAATCCCCCTTGTCCAATTCCTTTGTGAGCCAAGGTGTCATCAGTATTCAATCCGCCCTTCAAAACCAGCCTTATAAGGATCTTAACTTTAAGTGGAGCATTAAGGGACCACAAATGATAAAAAGGATAGACCATATCTCTATTAATCAAAAGAGAGTAATAGGATTTCGCAGAAATAATCCTTTCCCTTCCCATCTCCAAATTCTCAAGTCTTTTGGTTAGGTGGCCTCGTATCATAAAGAATGCTTAACAACTTCTCATAATCATCAACCTGTACACCTAGAAGACTTCTTCTGAACTTAATTCTCCAATGCCACCCATTATTAATACTGACTCCACATTGAAACACAGTTGAATGTTTGTTTTCAGTCACAGAATATAATTTAGGAAACACATGAGCCAAAGCAACTTCAGAACACCATTTATCTTCCCAAAATAAGCACAAATGACCATCACCTAAACTAACAGAGGTACTACACTTGAAGGGATCCAAGTGCTTACAGATACATTTCCAAAAATGAGATGTCTTCTTACTCTTTTCTTGCAGAAAACTAGACTCTTTGTAATGCATGTGATTAACCAGTTGACGCCACAATAATTCTGACTGATTAAGAAATCTACAGATCCACTTACCTATCAATGCATCATTCATGGTTTGTAAAGAATGAACACCCAGACCACCTTGAGACTTAGGCTGACAGACCTCATCCCAATTTACTAAACAAACAGAGGATGTAATCTCTCTTCCAACTTTCCAAAAAAAACTTCTTCGTATCTTGTCAATCTGGTCTCTCACCCATCTAGGCAGCGTGTAAAAGATATCATGTATAAGAGCGTAGCTGACAGAATAGAATTGACCAGGACCAATCTTCCTCCTCTGGATAGTCTATTTCCTTTCCATGCTGTCAATCTCTTATCAATTTTATAACTTTTGAATTATATTATGCTATTATTAGGAGCTTGAGACTTGTGAATGTTTATTAAAAATTCATAGTTTGTGGTATTGTTTAATTTTATTATTTATGCATGTTGTTTATCACTTTATCTAGATTGAGGATCGAATGGATAATCTACTTTATATTTTGTTTTGTTTATATATCGAATTATATGTGTTTTTTAATTATTATGCATATCTTTTGCTTTTTGTAAGTAAATTTCTTCTCAAAGACTTAAATTGAAAGAGTAAGGGTTTCATCTTTTACCTTTCATTCATTCATCCAATTCTAGGCAAGTAGTAAGCTCTTTATGAATCATGTTATATAAAATTATAAATTATGAGTTGGTTGAAATTATATTTTGATGCAGACATCTAGCCCTAACGCGTGCACCAGAAAAGACGAATACACTTCACATTGCTATGGTTCGAGTGGTCAGAGTGTCATGTAATTTTTATTTTATTTTATTTTATTTTGAGTTTTTTGTAGTTATTTTTCTTCTATTTTATGTCTAGTACCACATCGGTTGTGGATTTGTAAAGCCTATTTAAAGACTCATCTATTATGAATAAAAATACTGCTAATTTTTATTAGAAATTTGTGAGCGATTAAATTGTGTTTAGGATTCAACTCCTATTTTCCTTTTATTAAACCCTAACCCTAACCTATTTTCTCTCTTCCCTTTTTTCTCTCCCGTAGCCACTCTCCCTCTCTCTGTCGACTTCTATCCTCTCCCTCTCTCTGTTGTCGAATCCCACAGTCGTTGCATTCTACCCCTTACATGCCTCATGCGCCACCCTCGTCGTACCACAACCGTCCCACCCAACCCCTTCCCTTGCCTCTCATGCTATCTTGCTCATCGATCTCTTCTTCTTCCCCCCACGTGCTCGCTGCCTACCCAACCGTCGTCGCAAGCCTCTGGCATCTCCCGCGCTATCTCCTCCTCCTTGCTCTACCCCGCCCCTATCAAACCCCCACCCACTTCACTCTCTCGGCCTCACCACTAACCCGCCAACAGTCATCGTCGGCTGCCATCTCCTCGACGGCGAGAACCTCTCCTCCTTTGACCCTTTTGACGTTGACTTCATCAGCACCACCGCCTCCCTATCCTCCCATCGTTGCACCACCGCCTCTACCCTCATCTCTGCAGCCCCGCACCCGCCACACAACCCAAATCCTGTTAAGTAATGGAGCTTCATTATTGTCTTGACGATTTGTCGCCCTACGCAGAGTCATTACACGGATCGAAGAGAGCGAGGAGCCCCCTCACAGTGGCTCGAGGGCAGAGCTCCCGAGATAAAATTAATTTGAGAAGTTCCTCTTGTAGATCCGGAGCGAGGGCGAAGCACTCCTGATAAAGAGGTTGGGCAAGTTCAGAGTTTCAAGTTGAGGACAAGGTCGAAATCTCGCTCTGAAGTAGCAGCTTGGTATCACCTGGGATGAGCACTCCGAAGCATCTAAGCGGAGGAGCACTCCGAAGTGACAGTGCAGAGTAGCACCTCAGAGATGCATAGCGAAGAAGCGGTCCACTCTGGAAGCTTTGTAACCCATGAAACTTGGGGTACACGACAAGAACAGTTTGGTGATTTCATAACTTGTAACCCTAGTTTTCTCTATAAAAAGAGATGCACCGT
Source organism: Agave tequilana (assembly GCA_038442645.1). Taxonomy (NCBI): domain Eukaryota; kingdom Viridiplantae; phylum Streptophyta; class Magnoliopsida; order Asparagales; family Asparagaceae; genus Agave; species Agave tequilana. Next base: position 15,356 of record JAVJIF010011923.1, on the reverse strand, counting down.
CATTAAGATTTTGTGTGTATGTTATTGCAAATACAGAGTGGCTATGAGATTCTCTCTTCTTCTCCTGTAATCTCTCTGATAATATAGTAAATTTACGTGCGACTATGTGATTTTTACCGATTTGAATTTTTCACATAAAATTCTGGTGTCTTTGATTGTGTATTTGATCTGTGCTCTTTCTTTTTCGTAATTCATTTCTCAACAACAAACCCAACAAGGAACTCGGGTTCAGATTAGGACCCAACCCGAACCCAGTCTGACCCGACAAAGATCTGACCCATTCCGCGAAGCTACAGTATCAACCTGCGAAGGTACAGTAACTGAATCCGCAGCTACAGTGCAGACCCGGATCCGCATCTACAGTTCCAGACCAGTTACGAACTGTACATACATGTTAAGCTTTGGGTCTCGTATTTCAGGATGTTTCTCGATCATCCAGAGTCCGACTCGAATCGTCCTCGAAGCATTGGAATCATGGAAGACAGTGTCATGCACCAGCAGGGCAGTGAGGTTGACGTGATTCTCATTAGGTATGTTTTTATGGCACAATATTTATTGCGAGTCGTGATAACAATTCTCTAGTATTTTATTGATTTTATTTGTTGTCCAATATATATCGTGAGTTGTGAGAATCTGATAATCCTGTATTTGTTGGTCGTTAATATTGTCTGTGTAACTGTGTCATCGTAACTTAGTAATTGTATTGATTTATTTGAGATTAGTGAAAATCACCTAGAGGGGGGGGGTGAATAGGTGATTATGCTAATCTAAGGCCAATTTAAAATTATGAAGCAAATGCAATGAGATGAATGAATGAATATGGCAATAGCAATCAAAAACACTAAGAATAGCAATGGAAAGTAAACCAATCGCAAACACAAAGATATGTTATCGAGTTCGAGCACCCAGCTCTACTCCCCGCCTTCCCCAGAAGGATTCTAGCTACTTTCACTATCACAAAGATCAATTACAAATGGAGTACCCAACTCCTACAATTTCAGCACAATACAATTTCTAAGTAATCAAAAGATCACAAACTCTCTCTTTCAAATATCTCTTCCCTTACAAAGGTCCTTAGAGAATATTGAGAAGGAATGAAGCTCTTGTGTAAGTGAAGAAAGAAAATCAAATTCAGAGAGTATATCAAGAACACTTCTGAAAATGAATGAGAAATATCAGCACAAAAACAAGAAACAAGCTCTTTTGAAATATCCCAAACTTTTGAATTTTCTCTTGAATAATTGTTGTAAAGAAACTCCCCAAACACCCCTATTTATAGGAGAGGGCTAGGTTTAGGGTTAGGAATTAATACTGAAGATTAGGAAGTAATTAGTTCCAAATATACCCTCCAACGGATATTTAATTTCAAAAATCAAGTTAAAACAGATTTAAAAATATGCCCGTTTTACTGTTCAACGGCCATATCGGTCGACTGGCCCGGTCGACCGATAGTTCAAAAATTTGACCGTTATGAACTATCGGTCGACTGGTACAGTCGACTGCTCCTGACTGAGACTCAAAACATGTACCGGTCGACTATCGGTAGATAGCCGGTCGACCGAAAAGATAAAAGATAAACTATCGGTCGAAGGCCGGTAGACCACGGTCGACTGGTAAGATATAGAGAGCAAACTAAAAACTTCGGTCGACTACCGGTAGCCTACCGGTCGACCGACAGACGTGCACACGGATACGTGCACTCTGCCAGATCTTCGGTCGACCGGTGGTATATTGCCGGTCGACCGGCTCAGGTCAAAAATTGAAATAGAAAGGGAATTTTGAGAGGAAAATATTTTGATCAAAACTATTTTGAACAGGAAATCAGTATACAACATAAAAACAGATTTGTAGAAGGAAGAATTAGTGTTAAAGTATTTTTGTATATTTTATGAGGAATAAACTTGGAAATAGCATACGCGTGAAAACGTGTGTTTGAGCTTCAAACCTACTCTCTATTCTTTAACATGCTATAAAGCTATAAAACAAAACCTAAGGACCTCTGAAGCAATCTTTGAGCCATCCAATGCCTTGCAAGTGCCTTCTCTTCTATGATCCTTCCTTGATGTGCAATTTGCCTTCATTGCTATATGGAACTTAGAAGTTTTTGCAAAAGCGAAGCGAATGAGCTCTAAACATGGTACAAAACCTGAAATGCATCTTGATCAAATCATTAGTACCAAATAGCACTTATTTGGTTTGTTATCATCAAAACACAAAACAATGGAGAGTGTAACCTCTTGGGCCAACAATCTCCCCCTTTTGATGATGACAAAACAAATAGGCTATTTACAAAAATATGGGGAGGAGAAAACTCCCCCTCAAATTATGCTATATTTAAACATTATAAATATGCTCTAGATACCAATAATTGAAATGATAAAAAAGAAATGATGCACCAATTATTGAAATCAACAATACAATACAAATGAAACTTTAAAACTTGTACTTGATACCAAAAACACCAAAAATCAAAATTTGCTCCTTGATACCAATTTAAACTTAAATCATAGAGATTCAAAAAACACATAAAAACTCATAAATTCATATGGAACCAAGACCAAATGAACTTATTTTTGTACATGTAACTTATTCTCCCCCTTTTTGTCATACATCAAAAAGGGTTATGAAAAACATGTTTAATCAATAATACACATATTTAATTCTCCACAAATAAACAAAAATCTAGCAAAATCAAGTGGTTTTGTAAAAATATCGGCTAGTTGAAAATCGGTGGAAACATAATCAATATCAATATCACCTTCTCAAAATGATCTCTAAGAAAATGATATCTAATCTCAATGTGCTTGGTCTTACTATGTTGATTTGCATTTTTAGTTAAATGAATAGTACTAGTATTATCACAAAATATTTTAATATTTTTATAATGCAAATCATAATCAAGGAGAGTATGTTTCATCCAAAGGACTTGTGCACAACAAGTCCCCGCGGCAACATACTCCGCCTCGGCGGTTGATAGAGCTACGGAATTTTGCTTCCTAGAGGACCATGAAACAAGACAATTACCGAGAAATTGACATGTCCCACTAGTACTCTTTCTATCTACTCTACAACCCGCATAGTCGGCGTCCGAATAACTAATCATAGAAAAATCTATAGTTTTCAGATACCAAAGACCTAATCCAATCGTTCCCTTAACATATCGAATAATGCGTTTTACGGCAATTAAATGAGATTCTTTGGGACACGATTGAAATCTAGCACAAAGACACACACTAAACATGATATCCGGCCTACTTGCCGTTAAATATAAAAGACTACCTATCATACTTCTAAACAATTTAATATCAACATTTTTACCTTGCTCGTCCTTATCAAGCTTGGTTGTAGTTGCCATGGGAGTGTTGCAAGTTTTAGCGTCTTCAAGTCCAAACCTCTTCACGAGTTCCTTTGCATATTTGGCTTGGCTAATGAAGTTCCCATCTTGCAATTGCTTGACTTGGAGTCCAAGGAAGAAGTTGAGTTCACCCATGGAGGACATTTCAAATTCTTGTTGCATTACCTTTTCAAAATCCTTGCATAAAACTTCATTAGTAGAACCGAAAATTATATCATCAACATAAATTTGGACAATCAAAATATCATTATCAACATGCTTAGTGAATAGAGTAGTGTCTACTTTGCCTTTAATAAAATTGTTTGAAATAAGAAAACTTGAAAGCCTTTCATACCAAGCTCTTGGAGCTTGTTTCAAACCATATAAAAGCCTTATCGAGTTTGAAAACAAAATCGGGATGAACATGATCAACAAAACCGGGAGGTTGAGCAACAAAAACTTCTTCATTAAGAAATCCATTTAAAAATGCACTTTTTACATCCATTTGAAAAAGTTTGAAATTTTTAAAAGATGCATAAGCTAGTGTTATCCGTATGGCTTCAAGCCGTGCTACGGGTGCAAAGGATTCCTCAAAGTCGATTCCCTCAACTTGAGTGTAACCTTGGGCCACTAACCTAGCTTTATTCCTAATGACATTTCCGGACTCATCCAACTTATTCCTAAAGATCCACTTAGTACCAATTATTGGTCTATCGTGGGGCTTAGGAACAAGGTGCCAAACTTGGTTGCGCTCAAATGATTGAGTTCCTCTTGCATGGCAAGCAACCAATATGGGTCCGTCTCGGCTTCGAGAATGCCTTTGGTTCAAAATGAGAAATGAAAGCAAAGTTACCACATAGGTCATGGAGTTTGGAGCGCGTTGTGACTCCTTTGGAAGCATCACCCAAGATGAGCTCCTTTGGATGATTTGTAGCATATCTCCAAGCTTTGGGAAGCGGTTGAACGCTTTCCTCATTATCTTTTGAACTTCACCTAAAGGTTCTTGCTTTTCTTCTTGCGCGGGTGAGTCCTTCAAGGATAGTTTCTCCAAGCTTTCACCTAATGGTTCAAACTCTACAACATTCTCAACACACACATTAGATTCTTCAAACTTAACATGCATGGTTTCTTCAATAGTAAGTGAAGATCTAATGAAAACTCTATATGCTTTGCTAGTAGAGGAATATCCTACAAAGATAGCCTCATAAGCTTTAGCATCAAATTTACCCAAATTCTCTTTAGTGTTCAAAACAAAACATTTGCATCCAAAAACTTTGAAATAGGAAACATTTGGTTTCTAAAATGATACATTTCAAAAGAAGTTTTCGAAGAATTTTTGCATAAATAAATACGATTCGATATATAGCATGCGGTGTTTACGGCCTCGGCCCATAAATATTGAGGGAGGTTGTATTCACTTATCATTGTCCTAGCCATCTCTTGAAGTGTTCTATTTTTCCTTTCTACAACTCCATTTTGTTGTGGAGTTCTAGGACAAGACATTTCATGCTTAATTCCCTTTTCATCACAATAAGTTATGAAGAGTTGGTTAACAAACTCACCACCTCTATCACTCCTTATTCTCAAAATCGGAAAACCTTTCTCTTTCAACTCTTTTTCTAAAAATCTTAAAGTGAGAAAAAGTTTGATCTTTATTTTGCAAAAAGAAAACCCAAGTAAATCGAGAGAAATCATCAACTAAAACAAATGCAAATCTACTTCCATTTAAGCTTTTAGTTTTAGTTGGTCCAAATAAATCCATATGAATTAATTCTAGAGGTCTAGTTGACATGATATCCTTGATTGGTTTAAAGGAAGACTTGGTTTGTTCCCAAGTTGGCACGCACTACAAATGCGGTCTTTCTCAAAACTCAAGCAAGGAATACCCTTCACCAATTCCTTTGAATTAATTCTAAAAAGATGTTCAAAAGAAGCATGTCCTAATCTTCTATGCCAAAGCCATGAATTTTCATCAAAAGCATTTAAACACTTAGTAGAACACTCTACATTAAGCATGTCAATTATATAAACATTGTCATCACGAAAACCGGTCAAAATACAATTTGATTTAATATCAAAAATCTTGCAAGAAGTATCATCAAAAACAACTTTAAGACCACGATCACAAAATTGACTAATACTAAGTAAATTATGCTTCAAACCATCAACTAAAACAACATTCTCTATTATAGGAGATGTACCAATTTGGATATTACCGATACCAATTATCTTGCCTTTGGAATCATCCCCGAAGGTGACGGAGCCACCTTCCATGTACCTTGATAGGGTTGTGAAGTTGTTGATATCCCATGTCATGTGCCTCGAACAACCACTATCAAGGTACCACCGCTCCCTACGTCTTGGAGCCTTGGTGTGTACCTACATCAAACATTTTAGGACTTGATTTTGGTACCCACATTTTCTTGGGTCCATGAGGGTTAGAACCATTAACCCAAACAAGATTATTTGAGCTATGCAATTTATCATAACAAAATTTTGCTAAATGTCCATTTTGCCACAATATGTGCATCTATATACTCTACCATATTTAAATGCATAATGAGTGTGTGTTTTGTGAGCATTGGCATTGTGAGCATGAAAAGATTTAGCATGAGAAGCATTAGAAGTATGAGCATGTGGAATCTTATCATGAGAAACTTTAGCATGAGATGTATGCTTTTTGGAAAATTTTTCTTCAAGTTTCTTGTATTAAAAGCACAATCTTTTAAAACTTTTTCAAAATCACTCATTTAGCTTTAAAAGAAGAAATTTCATTATTATCAACAATAGGGGTTTTACCCTTACAAGAAATCTTATAAGAATAAAATTCATTTGAATGGAAATAAGATTAGAAGAAAGATCCTCTTTTTCTTGTGAAATCAAAGCAAGTTGAGATTTAAGAAAAGCAACTTCCTTTTGTAGTTTAAAACACTCCATTTTCTTGTTATCATAAGTTTCGGAAAGTTCTACAAAAGCATGCACTAGAACTTCCTTACTTAAATCATCATCATTATCATCTATAGATTCAAGAGTTTGAGGGGTTACCTTGGGTGTGTTTGCCATGAAACACATGTTTGCGGTGTCCGCCTTTTCTTCATCTTCGGACTCGCTTTCCGAATCCCAAGTGGCCTTGTAAGCCTTCTTTTCGTCTTGCTTTCTTGGCTTGAAGGAGGAAGTCATTTTCTTCTTGAATTCCGGGCAATCGGCCATGATGCGTCCGGGCTTGCGGCAATTGTAGCAAATGATCTTTCGCTCCTCTTTACCTTCAAACTTTCTCCGGAAATTTTGCTTGTTCTTCCGGTACATCCTCTTGATGTGCGCACGAGGAGGGAGAGCTCCTCATCTTCTTCTTCATCTTCATCTTCGTCTTCAATGGTGGAGGAAGAAGACTTGAAAGCGATAGACTTCTTCTTTGTTGGAGCCGCCTCTTCTCTTGCTTTCTTCTCCATCTCATAGGTTTTGAGGTTCCCTATGAGACTTATGATGTCCATCTCGTCTTTGTCGTTCAATTCCTTCAAGGTAGTAGACTTGATCTCCAAGATGGAGGAAGAGCCCGTATCACCTTGCGTACCTTTGGTCGTTGGAGATGATGTCACCTAATGAAGAAAGACCATTAGTGATTTTTGTGAAACGAGTAATCATGCAATCAATTGTTTCATCATCTAGCATCTTAAATGATTCATATTGAGACCGCAAGAGATCTACTTTGGCTCTCTTGACTTGTGAGGTCCCTTCATGCGTGACCAATAAGTGTTGCCACATCTCATAGGCGGATTGGCAATGAATAACACGTGTAAGGTCATCCTCATTCAAGGCGGTAAGAAGGGAGTTTTGGGCTTTTGAGTTAGCCTCATACATCTTAAAGTCAAGGTCGGTCCAAGTGCCCTCATCACCATCGGGTGCCTCATAGGGTTTGGTCAAGGATTTGGCAACTAAGCTACCTAGTGATTGCAAAAATATAGTCATCCTAACCTTCCAAATAGGGAAATTAAGGCCATCAAATTTAGGTGGAGATTTAATGTTGTCGGCCATGTTTACTAGTGTGTGTATGGATGAATGAAAATGTTGATTAGCAATATTTTAGGATCTCTCTAAGGATGTTAAGCCAAACCTAGAGTCCAAGCTCTGATACCAATTGAAAATCACCTAGAGGGGGGGTGAATAGGTGATTATGCTAATCTAAGGCCATTTAAAAATTATGAAGCAAATGCAATGAGATGAATGAATGAATATGGCAATAGCAATCAAAAACACTAAGAATAGCAATGGAAAGTAAACCAATCGCAAACACAAAGATATGTTATCGAGGTTCGAGCACCCAGCTCTACTCCCCGCCTTCCCAGAAGGATTCTAGCTACTTTCACTATCACAAAGATCAATTACAAATGGAGTACCCAACTCCTACAATTTCAGCACAATACAATTCCTAAGTAATCAAAAGATCACAAACTCTCTCTTTCAAATATCTCTTCCCTTACAAAGGTCCTTAGAGAATATGAGAAGGAATGAAGCTCTTGTGTAAGTGAAGAAAGAAAATCAAATTCAGAGAGTATATCAAGAACACTTCTGAAAATGAATGAGAAATATCAGCACAAAAACAAGAAACAAGCTCTTTTGAAATATCCCAAACTTTTGAATTTTCTCTTGAATAATTGTTGTAAAGAAACTCTCCCCAAACACCCCTATTTATAGGAGAGGGCTAGGGCTTAGGGTTAGGAATTAATTACTGAAGATTAGGAAGTAATTAGTTCCAAATATACCTCCAACGGATATTTAATTTCAAAAATCAAGTTAAAACAGATTTAAAAATATGCCCGTTTTACTGTTCAACGGCCATATCGGTCGACTGGCCCGGTCGACCGATAGTTCAAAATTTGACCGTTATGAACTATCGGTCGACTGGTACAGTCGACTGCTCCTGACTGAGACTCAAAACATGTACCGGTCGACTATCGGTAGATAGCCGGTCGACCGAAAAGATAAAAGATAAACTATCGGTCGAAGGCCGGTAGACCACCGGTCGACTGGTAAGATACAGAGAGCAAACTAAAAACTTCGGTCGACTACCGGTAGCCTACCGGTCGACCGACAGACGTGCACACGGATAAGTGCACTCTGCCAGATCTTCGGTCGACTGGTGGTATATTGCCGGTCGACCGGCTCAGGTCAAAAATGAAATAGAAAGGGAATTTTGAGAGGAAAAATATTTTGATCAAAACTATTTTGAACAGGAAATCAGTATACAACATAAAAACAGATTTGTAGAAGGAAGAATTAGTGTTAAAGTATTTTTGTATATTTTATGAGGAATAAACTTGGAAATAGCATACGCGTGAAAACGTGTGTGTTTGAGCTTCAAACCTACTCTCTATTCTTTAACATGCTATAAAGCTATAAAACAAAACCTAAGGACCTCTGAAGCAATCTTTGAGCCATCCAATGCCTTGCAAGTGCCTTCTCTTCTATGATCCTTCCTTGATGTGCAATTTGCCTTCATTGCTATATGGAACTTAGAAGTTTTTGCAAAAGCGAAGCGAATGAGCTCTAAACATGGTACAAAACTGAAATGCATCTTGATCAAATCATTAGTACCAAATAGCACTTATTTGGTTTGTTATCATCAAAACACAAAACAATGGAGAGTGTAACCTCTTGGGCCAACAATTAGAACGGTACAAACTGCGCGTGCATTTTTGTTAAATCCATCTGCTCAATATTACAAGTTTTAACTAGCTTCCTGCCCACAATCGTAATTTTGGTGAAATGTTGCTCATTTCAGTTGCATCACTGATTTCTGTATTGCACGCATACACGTTTCACATCATATTTAAAATAGTTTTGTAAATTTCTAATTTTATTTTATTGCATTGTGTGTATATCGCTTGTACTTGAATGCTTTACATGCATATTATCACATATTTATTCAATAGATAACATATAGGATTTTATAATTCCGTTTAAGTTATCAATAATTATATATAATGTCTCATATGGACATCTAATATGATCCCATATCTCGATATAGCACCTGATATCCGCTATCCGATATGAAAAAGCCCCAATCGATATGAACCCGATATCCGATATTTACTTGGGATCATTAGTATTATATCCCCTGTTATTGAATGAAGATAACATCTAAAGTTGCTTGGTCCATGATCAAACCTCTCCTGAGCATATGCACGCATCTTCCCTAAGTCCATAACCATACGCTATCCTCAAGAGCTTAACGAGCACCTTACCATCAATTACCACTATTATTCTCCCGTAGAGTATCTTATGAGCCAAACTCATCGTACTCTAACTTGTGTCCCAGCTTTCTATTACCAACTCTCTCAACCGTTTTGAGTACCCTATAAGCCAAACAACCATACTCTAACTTGTGTCCTAGCTCTCTATTACCTACTCTATTAACTGCTTTTTGCAACACCAACAACTTCATAGACCGCCTCAATTGCTTGCCCAATCACCTCAATTGATCCCCAATCATGTAAAGTGTCAATCAAGGAGGGCAAAGCAAATAATAGGTCTAACAGCAAGGGCAAAACAAATCATAATATAAAGAGTCATGGTACTCTTCTCAATCTGTCTATATGAATAAAATAGAGATCAACACACACAAAAAATCAGGTTTATCGGGTTTTCATAAGAGGAGAGGTTTTGAAAGTGCAAGGATTTCTCTTCCAAAGACTAAGGAGAGACAATGACGAATGATAGGTTCATGCTCTCGATTATCATAAAATGGATGGACAAGTTCAAAATTTTACAGCACCTGGTTAGCAGAGTTAGCATTGTAATCGTGGAGAGGATCAAGTGCTCAAACAACAAACAATATGGGGATTTCTAGTTTCAAGGTAAATGTTAGGGTTTCTCAAATTTGCCAAAAAAATTAATTATTGATAACGTCATGGGACTGTATACAAGACAATGATGAAACTTTCCCTTGCTTGTCCATTGATCAATTCGGTTATCTTAAAGGAAAGATTAATTCACCAAAAAGATGGCATTTTTACAATTAAGACTACTCTTAAGAGGGAGACAATTCACCAATTTAAGGGGAAAATGATTACTGACCAAGTGAAGACCTCCCCGTTTCTGGTGAGCGCGGTGGAGTGGACTCCACCAAGCGCGAGAATCCTCACCGCATCGAGATTCGGGTTCAGCACGGGCTCGAAGACCGAGCTTTCGTCTCCAAACCCTAATCTCCCCCCATCCCCCTTTCCCCAAATCCACACCTTTCCGTCAACCACCAGCGCCGAGTGGAACAGCCCGCACGCCACGCCCACCTTGGTGGCTCCTCCATCGGTGGGGCCCGCGAGGCGGCCAGGCGTGGGGGCGAGGGCGAAGTCGCGAGGTAGGAGGAGGGAGGTGAGAAGGGTCGGGTAGAAGCGAATCTCCTCCTTCCCGCCGCCCAGCTGGCCGGAGCTGCCCGGCCCCAGGAGAGGACCTGGACAGTGGAGGAACGGGCGCTGGTGCTTTGAGATTCGGGATGGGTGTAGATGAAGGAAGGGGATTTAGGGGCGGCGTTTGAGGCGGAGCGGAGGGAGGAGAGGGAGCGGAGGAGGCGGCGGAGAGACATCCGAGGTTGTGTGGGGTTTTGGGGAGTGCTGCGGGGTTTTTGGGAAATAAAGAAATCCTCAAGTACTTGTTTCTTTTTTGCCAAATGTTTTTTAAGGACTCTACCTGTTTGGTAAGGGTAGAAGTGAGGATGTGAGAAAGTAAGAAAGCGGTAATAGTTCTCTTTGAAACTTGAGAATGGTTAGTAAATTTTTCGGTATTTGAATGTTGTTGGGAAGTGTGATTTTGAAAATGTTATGTTGTTTCCGGTGTTTAGATGGTAATGTGAAAGTGAAAGTGAAAAAGTTGACCACAAAGTTGACCGCAAAATAATATTAAAATAAAATTTAATTAAGAAAAATAAAAATGGACTGAAATTAGAATGTAAGTGAGATTTACATGAGCAAAAAACTAACTATTTTGTGTTACAATTTATTACAAATGAGATTTACATGACCGCGAAATTAATATACCACTCTGAAAGTGAGGAAATGATTATGTAAAAGAGAGAAGAGAAAAAAGAAAGAACTTTTTCATTTTTCTTTTCCAGTATTTGGATGAACAGCGGAAATGAAAAAAGACATTTACCACTTCCTCACTTCCAACCAATTCCTTGAATCCAAACAGCCTTATTATGAAAAAGTTGCAGCTCAGTTTTTTTTTATTATTATTATTTGATAAATAAACACTACACGGAGAATGGCGAGTTAAAAAATAGTCTATCGTACCTGGGTTAAATTAGATCTCGCAATTTGCATCAAAAGAGTGATCTACATGATCATAATTTAGATATACTTTTGTTGGTCAGAAATCACTTCCAATGTTTTTTTCCCCTCGAAAGACATGACTTGCTTGAAAATCTTGAAGGTCAGAAATCCAGAACTGAAGTACAGTTATCTCAAGACAATTATGAGAGCCCGCTCTTTATAATCCAATGTATCAACACTGCTGTTTGGTTTGAAAATGAAAAAAATGAGGAAGCAGTAATAATTTCTTTTAGAACTTGAGAATTGGTTAGTGAGTTTTTCGGTATTTAAATGTTGTTGTGAAGTGTGATTTGAAATATGTTATGTCTTTTCTACTGTTTGATGGTAATGTAAATTGAAAGTGAAAAAGCTGACCGCAAAATAATATTAAAATAAAAAATAATTAAGAAAATTAAAATTAGATTGTGATTAGAATGCAAGTGAGATTACTTAACCATAAAATTAACTGTTTTAGTTACAACTTATTACAAATGAGATTTATATGGCCTCAAAATTAACTGTTGTTGGAAAGAGAGAAATTGTTGAGGAAGTTGACATGGATTGCCGAGGGGTCGTCGAGGTGATCGCCAAAGAAGTCGACGACGGAAAGGCGAAGGAAACAGCAGCAGAAATAGCAGCAGCAGCAGGAAACAGAGGTGGCGGTCGACCGGCCCGGTCGACCGTCCACTTGTTGCGCCCACGACAACAACCCGATAGAGGATCCCCTGAATCTCCCAAGCACGAAGAACAATCCCAAACAGTACAAAACAATCACCAGAAGAAAGCACACGCAAACAAAACAATCTAACGAGGTTCAGCCTCAATGCCTACGTCCTCGGGGCAATCAGAAGAGAGATTAAATTACTTGGAAGATGATTGCAATTGCTAGCAGCCTCTTTGATTGCAAGAGAGCTCCAGCAAACCCAGCCTTCAGCAGCCTCTCCAAGACCCTAGGCAAAAACCCATATTTATACCAACCGGTTTCCAAAACAGAAAACGCAGCCCGCCCCCCGCTTGTCGGTCGACCGTCCGGTCGACCGACCCTTCCATCGGTCGACCGGCCGGTCGACCGGGTGCCCAACAGAGAGTTGGGTACTTACAGTCAGTCGAGTCGGTCGACGGGCGGTCGACCGAGCTCTAACACTGAGCACGTTGTGCACGTCGGTCGACCGGGGCGGTCGACCGATCTCTGAAACTGTGGACGGTCGAACGGGCCGGTCGACGCCACCTCTGTTTCCTGCTGCTGTGCTATTTATGCTGTTGTTTCCTTCGCCTTTCCGTCGTCGACTTCCTCGGCGATCACCTCGACGAACCCTCGGCAATCCATGTCAACTTCCTCAGCAATATTCTCTCTTTCCAACAATTCTCCACCTCGGCGAAGATTCCCAAATCTGAGCCGATCTCCAACGTACGCCAGTCTTCACCTGGCGAAATCGACACACGATCTCGGCGAAATCGACACACGATCTCGGCTTGCGCGCACCAGACGAAATCGACACACGATCTCGGCAAAATCGACACACGATCTCGACTTGGAGTCTTTAGCTCAGCTATCCACTGGAAAACATCGCACATGCCTTCCTTGCACTTCACCTTAGGAGAATTTCCAAACATGCCTATCACCAAACTGTGGCTTCTACTCCGCAACTTCACGACCTCACGAAGACTTCCTCACGAGCCAACACTGACTCTCAACTGACTAGCTCTATCTAGTCTTCCTGTCTTCCACTGACGGTCCACCAAGTCTATGTAGAGCACACCAAACATCATCGGCTTCAACTGGATGCACACCACTCCTTATGTAAGCTCAACATCTTCTCACCGGAAGATCAACCTGTTCATCGAGATCACAACACCTCACCTCTATGTGAGGTCCAACTGGCCAAACACTTCACCTCTACGTGAAGCCTCTCCACCTCAACGTGAAGTTCCATCGGCCACAACTCTTCACCTCTACGTGAAGTTCCAAACAGCTCTCAAGAACCCAATAGCTTCATACGGGTTGCATCACCAACTGGCTGCGCCTTTACGGCTGCCTACGTACCTTTACCCAAAAGGATCAAGCCAACCGTAGTCATTAAAGATAAGCTTCATCAAGCTCAACCAATGGTACCTGTTATTTGCAGCAGTGAGGAACCTGTCTGACCGAGTCATTTGAACCTCTTCTCGACCATCATGGAGGACAACGGCTTCAACTTCAGCTTGTCACGATCACAAGCTGAGAGTCATGCTTCCTTCCCCACAAGCGTGGTTTCACTTTGTTCCAATAGCTGCAAACAACTCGACATCCTCAACAATATTTTCAACCTGTTCAGCATCAACCTTGGTATCATGATCTCCACCCGGTGTCACATCCGGTGAAGTCTCCTCTAATGCCGAACCAACTGGAGATGATGAGTAGCATCAACCTCCACCCGCTGCGATCCTTCCACGGTCTTCGTCCTCTCCACCTACTGAGAGACGGTGGACTTCAACACTGAAGTCTCTCAAATATAACATGTCTGCTCATCACGATTTTCTTGCCTTCGGGGCCCCACAACCTGTAGTTGTTCCTCTTGACGCCCAAATAGACAAACCTCTTTGCTCGCGGATTCACCTTGCCATTCTGGCACTGAAGTAGGCCGGACTTCCAAACTCCCGCAGCAAACAATGATCTTGAGCAGCTTCCGCAGACCAAATATTCAATGGAGCTTTACCTCCTATCGCAGCCGATCTGTTCATGAGATGGCTAGCATACTCTGTCGCCTCAGCCCAAAATGACCTGTCTAATCCTGCATTAGACAACAGCCTCTGAACCTCCTCCAGTAAGAAACGGACTACATCTTTAGCCAACCTATCTGTACCTGTTGTGAAGTGAGTAGCAGTACCTGTGTTCTGGCCAAATCGTAAGAACTGGTACATGTCCTTTCTAACATTACCAATCTGAAGCTCCTTTATATTCCTACCTATCTGCCCTCCATTCTCTTCTTCTCCACTTCACCAACACATCTAGGGCTCTCACCCTTGTCTCATTGGATACCCAAACCTGCCTAGATGAACCATCAACAAAAGAGACAAAGTACCTGTGACCTCCAAGCGATGCCGTTAGCAGGTCTCCATACGCTCACGTGAACACAATCAAGAAGACCTCCATTGTGGTGAGTACTGGTGCTGAATCTCACCTTCTTCTTGTCCAGAACGCTGTATCACCTTCTAACTTGCAGGTAGCAGCACCTTCCAGCGATTTCATCTTTGCAGGAGCTTGCAAAGATTTTTCGTCTTCCTGTCTGACCTTTCCCTGCAGACCTTCGGGTCACCATCTTCTGAGGAACTCAAAGTCTCCACTGATCTGTAATTGTACTGCCTTCAAGTAGTAGAGGTTGCCTTGGCGGACGCCCTTCATCACCACCATCGAGCCCTTGATCATCCTGAGATCGCCATCTCGAACAGATATCACCATTGCCCGATGCTTCCAAAGTGCCAACTGAGATAAGATTCCTTTTGAGCTGAGGTACATACCTCACCTCCTTCAACTCTCGAACTATCCCATCATCCATCTTGATGCGGACTGTACCCATCCCTTCTATATTACACAGATGGTCATCCCCCATGACTGTGTAACATCCATCCAGCTTCTCAAAGCTAGAAAATCAGGCCCTGTTCGGGCACACATGATAGGTGGCTCCGCTATCCAAGATGCACTCAGCACTATCTGAGTTACAAACAGTAGAGGTAGTAAC
>JAVJIF010011922.1:0-68187 GCA_038442645.1 Agave tequilana | reverse complement strand
CACCCCTCTTCAATAGTGACAGGGCTATTTATAGGGCTTTTAGGGGGTGATCGTGCCCCCTAAAAGTGCTCCACGATGAGGGCCAACTTCCCCGCTACATGGGCGGTGGATGGCGCCATAATCGGGGTGGTTGCAACCAAGGTGCGGGCACCTTGTTGCTGAGACGCGGGCGTTGAGCCAACGCGCCTTGATGCTGAGACGCGGGCGTTGAGCCAACGCGCCTTGATGCTGAGACGCGGGTTTGGGACTTTCGCGTCTTGATGCTGAGACGCGGGCGTTGAGCCAACGCGCCTTGATGCGGAGACGGGGTTTGGACTTTCGCGTCTTGATTGTCACATTTAGCCTTGCGCCTGGATCTTAGATCTCTGCGTTTTGGTGGCTTGTCTTGGTGATTTTTAGACAGCCTACAGAAACCCCTCCAAAGTTTTCGATATTCCGCAGTTAACTGGGACGGATTTCGAAATACTTTGGACTCTAGCTGGGTTCGCCTTCATGACTAGACTGTTGATGCTCCGGGTTTAATTATCTGGAGTTGGTCTTCGTGAGTGTACTGTTGAACTCTTTGAAGCCCCCAGAGTTGATCATGTTGAGTGTCTAGATGCACAGTCTAAACCTCCCCGATTGCTTTTAGTCTGTCACTGGCGCGCTTTAAGCCAGGAGTGGTGGTCGTCTGCTTGCGTCAGTGTACTGTTGAACTGATTTTGCAGAAGTAGGAGGCCGAACGCAGGTTCTTTTCAAAAAGCGGAGATGGTACTGCTGTAAAGACGCGATTTCTGTAAAGTGCGTCCTTTGGCAATGGAGACGCGACTGATCTTCATAAGGCGGACGCGATGTTCAGCTGAAGACGCGAACTTCGGAGAGACGCAACTTCGGAGAGACGCATCTTTTGAATATAGACGCGATTGTCTGGGCGCATTTATGGCGATGCTGACGGGGCATATCCATCGAAGAGACATGGCCGTCGGGTGCGAGTCCGTGCCACGTCATGATTGCTCTGCCAGTTGGCCTGGGGAACCGACGGGATTTCGCCTTTTGGCGCGCGGATTTCCTGGCGCATTAAATGATCCGTGCCATGTGTCGAGCGACAATTCACTGCCGAGTCGTGGCGCATGATCTTCTCTGTGCGTTAAAGTGATTTTGTTCCACGCGTCGAACGGAGATTCGCTGCAGAATTCATCGGGCCATACGCTGCGTATCTTCGCGAATCCTTGTGCCTATAAAAGGCCACAGTTGGGAAGATTCCTCTTCTTCTCCGAACGCACTCGCTGATAAGATTAAGAAAGAGAACTTCCTCTTCAGTTCATCTGTTTGAACCTCGGATCGAATTGGCCATGGCTCCCAAGACCAAGCCGATTGCTTCTTCTTCAAAGGCGACCGTCGCCGAGGCCCGGAGGGGCAGCTCCTCCTCTGCGCAGGATGTTGTTCTCCAAGGTCTCCAAGGTAAATGCCTTTTAGGCGGAAGTTTCGCCATTAAAGGAAGTTCAAAGAACCTTTAAGAACCCTTAACACACGAATTTAAATCGTGTTTGATTCCCAGACGCAGTCTTTGGGTTGATAACCATGACGCGGGTTTGGACCCTCGCGCCATTGGGTCCTGCGCTTCAGATTCTTCACTTAGAATATTTTCTAATTGTGAAGGGTTCAAACGCGGACTTAGTTTACAGAACGCGGATTTGATCCTTGCGTTCTGTTTCATCAGCTGTTGATTTTGATGAATCTGGCACCCGAGTCCAAGCATTTTGACATCTGGGGATGTGAAAGGAAGGGAGTTACCCTCCTTAACTTCTGGCGATTATGGTGATGGAAGGGTTAAGGTGGATAACTCCCTTCTTTTCGCACCCCAGAAGTGACATCAAGGAGAATGTTGTGGAGACGCCGATCCTGCAGGTCTGGACGCGGATTTGATAATTCCTGCGTCCAGTGCCTCTTCTGCGTGGATGCGCAGGTCTGGACGCGGATTTGATAATTCCTGCGTCCAGTGTCTCTTCTGCGTGGGTGCGCAGGTCTGGACGCGGATTCCTGCGTCCAGTGTCTCTTCTGCGTTCGGATTATGAACACTTAGCATTTTTTTTTTTGCTTTTGATAGAGTATCTAACTACGTGTCCTTTTCTTTTTGCAGCGCCAAACCCTGCTACTTCACTCGCCAAGAAGCGCCATTTTGGACATGTAGGGGGTGCTGACCGGATTTGACCTTTGTGTTACAAAGGACTGTTCCTGTGACAGCTGATAAGTCGCAGGCTCGTGGGGAGAGGCTCTCAAATGTTGACATGAGGACTCTTCGGGTGCTTATGACTGATGCAGCATTTGGAACGGATGCTGGCATCAAACTGGAGAAGCCTGCCTTCTTCTTCAGAGATCGTATCCACGATGGCGGCCATAGCGTATATGACGAGACTTACAAATGGCTCCGTCAAATAAGGGGTGGAAGATTCTTTCTTCCGAACATGGAGAGGATGTTCCCGCTGTCCTACTTCCAGCACATGTCCGTCCCTCGGAAGATGGAATGGGACCTCTCTCGATATGTCCCTGAGATTACTCTCGGTGATTTGGGCTCCCACAAAGTGTACCGTCATGATAGCCATGACAGGTCAGTTATCGGCCTTTTCCCTGGGTCGCGCAAGTCTGATGTTCCGGCTGGGGAGATACCACAACTTGGCACTACCTTCCTCAACGCATTCATGGAGGCGGAGGGTGATTATCCCATTGGGTTCCGTGCACCGGGGTGGGTCCGTTCCACGGAGAACTATTGGTGGGGCAGGATGGTCGGCTTTGTCCTCACCGAGCTCGGGGACCTGCTAAAGCGTGTGGGACTGTACCCAGCGGTCAGAGCCGTGCAGTGGGGGATCCCTCAAAGCTCTCAGAACTTCTTCAGGATTCTAGAGCGTTATAATTCTTTGACGGGGACGTTCTTCACTCCGGTCGGGGAGATGGGCCTTGCTCTGCACGAGCTGCATGAGGTCTCGGGGCTGTCGACAGGGGACATTCCCTATGAGGAATATGTCCCGACCACGATGGAGCTTCACCATTTGAAGGAGGAGTTTCCCCTCATATATGAGACCTACTGGGAAGTGCTATGTCACTTCCACATTTGCGGCCAGATAACCAAATGGCGGTCGTAGGGAGTCAAGCAACTGTCTTGGGCCAGTTACTTGTTCAACAACGTCAACACCAAAGACCATCGGATAACTCGATTGGCTCCCAGCTCCGACAGGGAGGTTGAAGACAGGATCGACCAGGCTTCTGACAGTTTCTACACCACGGAGTCGAATGAGGACGGTTTCGACCCTGACTTGGTTTTTGAGAGTTTCACCATCAAGCCCGGACCCCTATCTCCGATCGGGCGCTGTTGGCGGGCTTTCTGATGCTGTGGCTGAAGCGTTGTGTGGTGCCCACGCTGCCACATGAAGTCATTGTTGCTGACGTGGTGTACCCGGCGGTGCTCCTGGCTCATGGCAACCCCATAGCCCTTCTCCCGGCCGTGGCGGCTGGTATTCAGAGCGGGCTGCGGGCGCTCACTAAGAGTTTCTGCGAGCCACCGAAAACTGCAGACTCCGAGGGAAAGCCGTATGTTGACTCAGAGGGGAGTCCGACGGTGAAGCGTCCCAACCCTCGTGTCGAGCTGCCTTACACGTACCTCATGGCTTGGTACGTGATGCATTGCCCTTCCTTGATGACGGCGGTGCGGTAGAGGGAGAGTTCTGTCCCTTTTGTACAGCGATTGGAGGGTTCAAAATGGCGTGATCCTTATATATATTACGTCCGGAAGTGCCTTTCAGACCCTGCGAACTACCAGCTCAATCGCTGCCTCCCCCAGATCCCTGGTGCATCTCTCGGGGATCTACTTGTTGATTCTGTCGGCCCAGATGACTTCACGAGGTTATCCGCGGGAGCCTTCTGGTGGTTGCTCAATATCCGGCCCGGATATGTGCTTTTCCGACAAGGGACGTCATGCACCATTGAGCCGTACATGCCGAATCGCTTCGCTCGACAGTTCGGCTATGATCAGCTCTATGTCGGGAACCCCAATGCTCGACTCGCCTTCGAAGGGAACCTGTTCGAGGGTGCCGGGCCTGGTACTATAGTGTGGCTGGAGGGACGGGAGTAACTTTCCGTCTACCTCTCGAAGGGCCCAAGTGCCGTACGAGCTTCAGCTTCTGCACTTGGTACTCCCAGGCCATCCAAACACCAGACTTTTTTCCGGCGTCTTCATGCATCGAGAGCATCAATGCAAGTCTCGAGGCAAGGACGGATTCTAGTAAACCGACGAAACTCGTAGAACAGTACCTGAAGGCCCAAAAGGAGGTCGTGCGAAGAATGAGAAGGGAGCCACGAGCCATGGAGCCACGACCACCAAGGGCGGAGCCACAAGCGACTAGGGCAGAGCCGCAAGCAACTAAGTCTCGACAAGCGGTGAGCAAGCGTCGTCAAGGCTCTACTCCCACTGCTGAACCCGCTCCGAAGAAGGTTCGAAGAGACTTGACAACCGAAGTCTCTCAATCTGAAGAGATCCCTGCTGTCGTTGAGGCACTGAGGGAGGAAGAGATAGCTGAAGAAGAAACTCCTCTAGTCCGTGTTCCCAGGTCACTTAGCAGAGGCCACGGGTCTGCGGAGGAAAGGGAGCTCGTTGATCGATCCGCCGCCACTGACGAGGATGAGCAGCTAGAGGTCGACATCATGAGCGGAGGAGATGTCGATATTCCGGGGATTTTAGCTCATCCCGAGCCTTCTTCTACTCATGAAAGAAGAGATGAGGCACAGCAGTCGGGGTCTCCTTGTGTCTCATCTCCAGTCCTCGGGCAATTGATCCCAGTCCTACCACTGGGGTAATTGGAGGCAAGGCTCCGGTTACAGAGCTTCCTCGCGTTGAGCTGTCTTCTTCCTCGTACTCAGGGGAAAGCGAGTTTGAAGACGAGGTCGACTACGGTGATGAACCCACTCTTCCTGATCCGAGCAAGTTCTCCCATATCTCGAGGAAGAAATGTACGGGGGGGAACCGTTGACGGCGCCATCACCGTTGGCGACAGTTGCTCCCATTGCAGGTACTTTCACCCGATTTCCTCTTTGGTTTTGAAGAAGGTGTCTTAACATTCTTCTTTTACGCTGCAGGGTTGGCTGAGGATGCCGAGACTACAACCTCCTCGCATATCGAGGAGATGGTAAAAGAGGTGACCCAGCTCGAAGGAGTTGAGGCTTCAGTTGGCGAGACAACTTCGGAAGGGGCGACTGCGGGAACTGGGGAGCCCTCCGCTTTGCCGGAAAAGGAGGTACCCACTGAGGCTGGGGAAGCTCTCATTCTGCAGGATTCACCCAAGGGTTCGCTATCTCTGGACCTCTCAGGTGGTAAGGAAGTTCTGATATTTTGAATGTTTCGCTTTCACCTTTGTGGCTAATGTTGCGGTCATTTGCAGAGAGAACTAAGGGGGCTCAGGTGGAGGGTCCAATGATTGATATCCCTCCAGAAGGCCACACGGCTCAGGTCTCGGCTGAAGTTTCTGAGGAGGAAGTTCCTGCAAAGATAGCACCTCTGGAAACGCCCGAGGCTACTTCTGCTCTAGCCGTATCGGTGGTCGGCACAACTCTTGTGCGAGAAGATCCGCCTTATCCCGTGACAGAAAAGGGGGCGGGAAGCTTCCCAGGTGGTCACGATATGGGGGAACTGGCACGCCAGATGGTGCAACAATTTTTTGCTTCGATGGGATCATGTATTGATCTCATCTTACGTGGAAGCAGTTCCTTCAATTTTGCCCGGACGCTTCTCAGAAATCTGGCCGAGAATGTCGAATTAACCGGAGGCCCCTCACTTGCCCAGGCGTGTCTGCGGGTGGTGGAGCAACAGGGAGATGACCTGCACGAGCTGAAGTCTTTGGAGAATGCCAGCTCTTCTAGTGAGGCCCAGGCCACCCTAACCCGGCTCTTAGCTGCTCAAGAACGAGAGCGACAGGAGGCCGAGGCACAAATAGATGCAGAGATTCGCAGCCTCGAATGTTCCCAGGCTGAATGTCAGAAACTAACTGACGATTCAAGGGAATCCGAGATTGTCATGCAGAGCACGGAGCACGTCATCATCAGTGCTCGGGACACCATTGCCAAGGCTCGGGACACCATTGCCAAGGCAGAAGCTGTGCTTGCGATCAATGAGAAGAAGCTTGTTACCATCAAAGAGGAGCTTGCGGAGCAACAGGCTGCTAAGGCGCGAGCTGAAGAGAGTCTGTCTCTGCATTCTTCCAGGGTGGAATCTCTGCGAGCGCAGCTGGCTGCAAAACCCTTCCTATCTGAAGAGGAGCTGCGGGTCCAAGCCATGATGGAGGCTGAGAAGGCACGTCAGATCAAGATGCATCATCTCAGGGAGCAAATCCGTTCCTTGGCGAGCCAGGACATTTAGCCTTCTTTTCTTTTTTTTTTTGTAAAGAAAAGGACACTCTGTTTATCAGAGTGTTTGTATCCACTTTTGATATAAAAAGGACATTTTTTTGTTCCATCTTCTTTGTTTAGCTGTGGATGAATCCAACTTCTTGATCACTGACTGTGAATACTGAACTTAGGTAAGTTCTTTCGATGAAACGCAGCATCGACTCGCGGCTTCTGTGCATAGGGAGACGCGGGTATCAGTTCAGAAGAACTTGGGCAGAACCAAGTTCTTTTGATGAGACACAGCGTCAATCCATAAGGAGACGCGGCCATGAGTTCAGCAGGACTTGGGCAGAACCAAGTTCTTTTGATGAGACGCAGCGTCAATCCGTAAGGAGACGCGGCCATGAGTTCAGAAGACTTGGGCAGAACCAAGTTCTTTTGATGAGACGCAGCGTCAATCCGTAAGGAGACGCGGCCATGAGTTCAGAAGACTTGGCCAGAACCAAGTTCTTTTGATGAGACGCAGCGTCAATCCATAAGGAGATGCGGCCATGGTTCAGACGACGCGGCATCCGTCTGTAGGGAGAGACGCGAATCTGCTTCGCTAGGAAAGACGCGGATCAAGCAGACGCGAGGGACGTAGCCTTGTGCATTTTCCATCAATCCCAAAATGGACTAAGTGTTCTCCTTTAAAAAGGACCCTGTTTGCTGAGGGGACGCGACTTTGCATCACGCGGACATTCCTCTAGGACGCGGGTGATCGTCATCCAATCTGGGGAGGGGACGCGAATTTTGGATACGTTTCCTCAATCTGCGTCTTGGTGTAACCTCCCAGTCGTTACATACAGCCTGTCATGAAGATTTGATGTGATCCTCAAATCTCTATTGATGAACGGGAATGCTGTTTCCCGAAGCGGTTATCCACGCGTCGGCTTCTTATTGGTCTTGAGCGTCAATTCTCTTTTATGAGAAACTGATACGGGTGGTTGGAGATTAGCGCCTGCGACGGTTTTCGAAACGGCGTTACACGCGTCAGTCCCTTATTGGACCTTGACAATCGTGCGGTCATTATAGCCGGCGGTTCAGATTAAGAGATTATTAATTGCAGTCATCGGGGGCTGCCTATAAATAGGGCGCACCCTCTCCCTTCAATCCATTCTTTGGACTGTTTTCTTTTTGAGAGCGAGCGCTCTGAGAACCTTCATCTTCTTCAGAGTATTGTCTCCATGGATGAGGATGGTTCTGTGGATGAAGATGACCCAGGGCTTGTATGCTCCTGTTTGGTCTCTTCTCTGATCATCTTGCACGCCCGCGTTTGGATGCAGAGAGCCCGACTCTTGGTAGAGGCCTCTGTTGGTACGCCGTCCCGATTAGCCATGATATTTTAATCTACCACGGCCTGCACCTTGGCATCACCATTATCTGGACCCCCTCACGAAGTCTGTGCTGGTGCATTCCTTCTGGAATTTGCGCCACAGATTTAAACTTCTCTGGACGCGAGTGCAGGGGTCTTTGGCACTTGGCGCTGGCTTCGTTCACAAAGTTTGCGTTTCAAAGCCACTGTCTTGGACGAATTCCAAAAAGGTTTCAGACCCGAGCCTTGCAACCCTTGTTCACTCAACGAGGAGATGGCAACTTTCGGCGTCTGTGCCTTTTCGGCGTCCGTGCTTTCGACTTCGGCGCAGAACGAGACCGCGTTTTGATTCGCGTTTGTCTCTACTGACGCAGCAGTTTGGCTCACTGCGTGGGTCATTCCCGCGTCTGCTTGGCTGACTGCGTGGATCATTCCCGCGTCTGCTTGGCTGACTGCGTGGATCATTCCCGCGTCTGCAGTCCGCATTTGCGACTTAGTTTTTCTCTGTCGAAGCATATTAAGTTGCAGATTGTTCTGATTCCTTTGTTTCATTTCTTGCAGGTAGGCTTGCTGGTTTGCTGGGCCCCTGGAAGGATGCTTTGGTCGGCGAACTTGTTCGATGTTCACCTATGAGAGAGTATATTATGGTCCTCGTCACCTATAAGAGAGTATATTACATCTCTGACGAGGACCCAACCCTCGCCAAGGTCTCTTCTGATCTGCTTCGCCATTCATGCCTTCTGGCAAGAGATGGTCAGGCTATGCATGACGGCGATGAGGGCTCCGGCGGTTGTGGTGGCGTACAAGATCCTCTTCCTCTCCCACTCCAGAAGTCACATCAAGGACAGTCTATGTCCGTTGGATGGCCTGCTAGGGAAAGGGACGCTCCTGAACGAAGGGTTGCAGGACTTTCTGTTGCCACCAGACCTCAAGAACACCATTGCTCTTAGCTTAGTCAGTTAGAGCGCTTTCGATGTTTACATCATGCATCGTGGTGTAACCAACTTCTATTGTAGCCACAAAATATCGCGCACTTGGAATCAGACGCAGCTTATAAGAAGTGAGTGTAACCTCTAAGAGAGAGAGGGACTTCTTTGTACTCCTTAATTGTAACACTCAATCTTATTGTATAAGAGAGCGTTTTGTATCACTTTCATATGTTTGGAAATAAATAAAAGCGACACTTTTCTTTTTGCCTCTTTCCTTATCTTGAACTTTTTGTCTTAGACCCATAGAAGCAAAGAATCTCTGACTTTGTCAAAATTATGATGATAATCTCAACAAGTCAAACTTTGGAGGGAAAGATCCTATTTCAGGAACTCTCAAAGTACTGTCAGAGGTGTAATATTAACTTGACAAAGATGAAATAATTTTTGGTGGACCTGCCACTTTATAAGAGAAAGCGACAAGTAGAATTGGTACCCCCAGGGAGGGTGAACTTTTATCAAGTGTTTGGGATCAACTTGATTGGGCTCAACTGGGGATTTGAGGGAAACACTGTTGATGGTGTAGTATTAACCTAACAATGTTTTTAGGTAGACTTGTTATTCTGCTGAAGAGAATAACAAGTGGGACTAGACTCGTGGGGAATCTAGGAAAGTTTGTTACCGTCAGAGGTGTGATATTAACTTAACGGGTTGAAAGTAGTCTTGTCAGAAGTGTAATGTTAACTTGACAAGGATGTGAGTCAGAGGTGTGATATTAACTTAACTCAGAAGTGTCACTGTCATAGGTGTAATGTTTAACTTGACAATGAGGTAATGCTAGAGGTGTAATGTTGAACTTAGCATTGATCATCTCGACTTGGACAAGGAAGTCGAGGAAAGGTCATAGCTATAGGTGTATTGTTGAACTTAGCAATGACTTGGATGCTAGAGGTGTGGTGTTAACTTAGCATCATCCATTTCAGCTTCGATATGGAAGTCTGAAGAAGAGTGACTGTCAGAGGTGTAATATTAAACCTGGCAGAAACTTGATTACTGTTTAGAGGTGTGGTGTTGAACTTTAACAGCAATTTGTCAGAGGTGTGATGTTAACTTGACAAAGATTGACTCAAGATAAGAGCAATTTTGAGGACCTGTCATTCTATTGGTGAGAATTGACAAGTAAAAATTTGAAGTGCCAGAGGTGTAGTGTTAACTTGGCAAATTTGAAAATTTGGTACTCCATGTAGAGTTGACAAGCAAAATTTGTACTCGACAAAGAATATTAAAAAGTTTCCATTACCAGAGGTGTAGTGTTAACTTAGTAATGGTTGTATTTTGTAGACCTACCATTCTGTGGATGAGAATTAGTAGGGGATTTTGGAGGAAAGAGTGGAGCCAGGTC
Source organism: Agave tequilana (assembly GCA_038442645.1). NCBI lineage: Eukaryota > Viridiplantae > Streptophyta > Magnoliopsida > Asparagales > Asparagaceae > Agave > Agave tequilana. The sequence continues at coordinate 58,154 of JAVJIF010011922.1, read as the reverse complement.
CACTTAGGATTTTTAGCAAACCCCCAGCTATCAACGGATTTGATGTGCCTTTACCAACTACCGTTTGAGTTGGGCTAGCCATGCTATTCCCCTCAGCATGATGAGTTGTCGAAGACTTATGTTGGGCTTAAAAGCCAACATTTTCCTCTATCCTTAGCCGTCGGAGGCGTCGGATCAAATGGGAACATGTCCCTTAGGATTTTTAGCAAATCCTCAGCTGCCAACGGGTTTGATATGCCTTTATCAACTACCGTTTGAGTTGGGCTGGCCATGCTATTCCCCTCAGCATGATGAGTTGTCGAAGACTTATGTTGGGCTTAAAAGCCAACATTTTCCTCTATCCTTAGCCGTCGGAGGCGTCGGATGTTTTGATCAGAGGTGTACTTTTAACTTGATCGGTGGAAGGATACCATCTAGGGATAGTACTTCTTCAGGAACCTGCCGTTAATAGGCATCATGAGTGTATCGCCATTCGAGGTTATGAGGCGATATGATCCATTTGAGTAGACTGACTCTACTACAAATGGTCCTTCCCATTTGGGTTGGAATTTTTCTTTTGTCTTGTGCGTCATTACCATGGGTCTTCTGACGGCTAAGACTAGGTCGCCTTTCTTAAAAGTTCGCACTTTAACTTTTTTGTTGAAGGCTCTGGCGATTCGAGCCTGGTAGAGCTCGATTTGCTGTTGGGCTTGCAGACGCTTGTCGTCTAGGGCCTCCAGTTCCTGGAGTCGCTGTCGATGCTTCTCCTCTGTCGTCATCTCCGCTGTCAAGGCGACGCGTAGAGATGGAATTTGGATCTCCAGGGGAAGCGCGGCTTCACATCCGTATACCAAGGAAAACGGCGTGGCCTTAGTCGGGGTTCGCACAGTTGTGCGATAAGCCCATAAGCATTCACCCAACTTGTCGTCCCAGTCTCGTTGACTTTTCGAGACGAACTTTTTGAGAAGCTTACCAATGGTCTTGTTGAAAGCTTCTGCGAGGCCATTAGCGGCAGGATAGTATGCCGTTGAAGACACACTCTGGACTCTGAACTTAGCGCAGAATCTCTGGAATGCCTGGCTGATGAACTGGGGTCCATTGTCATGGACAATTCGCTGAGGTACGCCGAAACGGTAAATAACGTGATGTTTCACGAACTTGATCACGTTCGACGATTTCACCTCCTTCAAAGGAATGGCTTCGGCCCATTTAGAGAAGTAATCGGTTATTGCCAGAATGAACCGATGTCCTTTTGATGATGGCGGGCTGATAGGTCCGACCACATCCATCCCCCACATCTCAAATGGCCATGTAGAGGTCGTAGAGTGGAGGTACCCTGGTGCTTGATGGATAAAATCTCCATGTATTTGGCAAGCGTGACATCTTTTGGCATAGGCGACGGCGTCGGCAACCATCTTGGGCCAATAGTACCCCAACCTTTGGAGTCGATGTGCCAGTTTTGGGCCAGGTTGATGGGCTCCGCACGTACCGTCGTGGGCCTCTTTCAATACCTCCTGGGCCTCTTTTGGTGAGAGGCACCGGAGTAAGATCCCGTCATGCGACCGACGATACAATGTTCGTGTAATCGCATTATAGTAAAACTTAGGGGCTTTCCTTCGAATGGCAGCCGCCTCTTTGGCGTCCTCAGGCAGGATGCCGTACAAGACATAGTCGATGTAGGGGAATCGCCAGTCTTTAAGCTCTGGACCGGCCGACAATTCCAGCACTTCTTTGCCTCGACAATCTCCCTTTGACTCCTGATAGTCCTCGAGAGTATTTTTCGGGCAATGCAAGTCGTGGCTGTAGACGAATATTTTCTCCATTGCTCCAGCTGGAAGGGCTAAGGAGGCTGCAAGGGATGCGAGTGCATCGGCATGCGCATTTTGCCTGCGCGGTACATGGTCGATGTAGAAGTTAGCAAACCCCTCGGCCATGCGGATAGTTGCGTTGTAATAGGGTACTAAGTCTTCATGTCTGACTTCGTACTCCCCGCGAATTTGACTGACGATGAGTTTAGAGTCACCGTATGCCTCGAGATTTTTTAACGCCAATCTCATCGGCGAGCTGCATCCCGATCAATAGAGCATTGTACTCCGCCACATTGTTGGAACAAGGCTCCGTTAGCGAGACAGCTCGGGGATCACATAATTTTGTGGGGAGATAAGTACTACTCCTACCCCCGCCACTACGTGTCCCTTGGGGCTTGTCCTTGATGCACCGTCGAAGAAAAGTTGCCACACTTGACTTTCGAACGATGTCTGAGTCAGGTAGACTTCGGCCACTTCGTCTGGGAGATCCTCGTAGACTTTGGCTGCCCTCGGATCTGGGTGTTCAGCTAAGAAGTCCGCCACCGCTTGTCCCTTAATAGCCTTTTGTGGCAGAAAATGCATCTCATATTGTGATAGCAATATGGCCCATTTCGCCAGTCGGCCATTTAGCGATGAAGGTTTAGTCATAAGTAACCTCAGAGGGTTGACTTTTGATATGACATTTATAGTTTGGCCTACCAGATAGTGTCGCATTTTCTGGATAGCGAACACCAGCGCCAAACATTCCTTCTCGATCGGGTTATACCGATGTTCGGCTCCGATCATTGTTCTACTTAGATAGTAGATTGCTTGCTCACGTCCCTGATCGTCATTCTGAGCTAGCAGAGCTCCCAAAGAATGATCCATCGCTCGGACGTACACCAGAAACGGCTTTCCGGATACTGGAGCTGCAAGGACTGGTGGTTGGGTGAGGTATTGCTTGATTTCCTCGAACGCTTGTTGGCAAGCGTCATCCCAAATGAATGAGACACCCTTCTTCATCAGCTTAGCGAAGGGTTGGCATCTTCCGGAGAGGTTTGAGATGAACCTGCGGATGTACGCCAATCGACCCTGTAAACCCCTGAGTTCCTTGAGGTTTCTCGGGGGTTGCATCTCCTGGATAGCGCGGATTTTTTCCGGGTCCAAATGGATTCCTGTGGAAGTCACAACAAATCCTAGGAATTTGCCACTGGCTACCCCAAGAAGGACTTGGTGGGATTCATTTTCAATTGATGAGCCCGCATGATGTCGAAGACCACCTTCAGATCAGCTATGTGATCTCCTTTAATACGACTTTTCACCGCAATGTCATCAACATAACATTCCACCGTTTTGCGTATTTGCTGATGGAAAATGGCATTCATGGCCCTTTGATAGGTTGCTCCTGCATTCTTCAGTCCGAAGGGCATGACGGTGTAGCAATACACTCCTAGGGGTGTCCTAAAGGAGGTGTGCTTTTCGTCGTCAGGATACATTTTGATTTGATTGTATCCTGAGAATCCGTCCATGAAGGACATTCGTTCGAATCCACAAGTATTGTCAATCATGACATCTGTGATCGGCAATGGGAATTCGTCCTTGGGGCAGGCCTCGTTTAGATCGCGGAAGTCGATGCAGATCCTGATCTTCCCGTTTTTCTTGGAAACGGGGACGATGTTGGCTACCCAGTCGGGATGTTGTTCTTCCCTGATGAAGCCAGAATCAATAAGTTTTCTGACTTCTGATTGAATTACCTCCATTATTTCTGGGCGAAACCGTCGCTGCTGTTGTTTGACAGGTTTTACGTCCGGATTGATGTTGAGACGGTGCATGGCCACTTGAGGATCAAGTCCTGGCATGTCCTCATAATTCCAGGCGAAGACATCTATATACTCTTGTACAAGAGATATTAGATCCTTCTTCTCCGATGGTGACAGGCCGTCACTTATGAAGATGGGCTTGGGGTTGGCCTCATCTCCTAGGTTGATCTGAACAACCTTGTCTTCTGTGGGTGGCTCACGCTGTTCAAAGCGGGTATCCCAAAGAGCATTTAAATGTTTGATCCATGGATCTGTATCAGATTGGATCATTTCTTCATTTCCATCTTCCAGGTGGCTTGTCGAAACCATGTTCACTGAAAGTTCCTTGAAGATGTTGCCGACACTGACATCTGACTCCCAAGATGATGTGTCTGAAGAGTAATCGTTGCTCGACGATTCTTAAGAATCAGAGGCTGATGGGACCGGATTCGATACATAGCCCAACCCCCGGCGCGTCCGATGATAATAATCGGGGGCCTTCCCTTTCGGCACAAAGGGTCGAAGTAGCGTTCTCCTTCCTTTGCCAAAGTTCAACCCGGGTCTGTTGGTTAGATCATACCCCATGCATTTCATCATTTTGAGCGCTTTTGGTTCATAATGACTGAGCTGAGGGGATTCCTTCTCACTTTCCGATTCTTCGCGGGGCGTTGGTTCAGTCGTCATTCGCCCGAAAAGGATTGGTTTTTGGCCTTTTCGTCTTGTCGGAACTATGAATATAGATTCCTGCGCATCACCATTATCCTGGTATGTCCCGAAAGATGATTTCACTGGTACATGCAATGATGTCAAAGCATCCATCGCCGACCAGATATCATCGTCTACGTCGGTACTAGTATCCGATGGGATTGAATCGGATGCACACGCAGAAAAATACTCAAAGTCTAAATTCTCATTAATATACCAACCGCCTGCATCGTCGGTGGTATTATCAACATCGAGCTTATTAGTGCTCTTTACAAGTGGTTCCAACTTCCACAGGCACTCTTCTTGCTCGGGCTCAGTATCAGCCTCATTACCAGAGTCTGGCACTTCCAGTTGCGGGGTTTCGTCCACCGGATCCTGATATAGGAGGGAGTCCGTGAAATAATTTTCGACCCCCTTAAACGGATACCTTTCGGCAACCAACGTTTGCACCTTCCCACTCGCGTCAATGTATTTCATGACTTGGTGAAGAGTGGAGGGAACGATGGAGTTGCGGTGGATCCATGGTCGTCCCAGCAGCAGATTGTAGGAAGTGTCGGCATCGATGACGTAGCACGTCACCTCCGACTTGAGGCTCCCAATCTGGCACTTGAGCTTGATCTTCCCCATCGGACGGGTGCCGTTGGCATTGAACCCGTAGATTGTCGTCTGTGTAGGGCTCAGACAGTGGGTAGGGATGCCGAGGTGTTGCATGACTCGGCGGGGCATGATGCTCAATGCGGACCCTGGATCTACCTGAATGCGGTTCACCTCAGATGATCCGATATAACCTGTGAAGTACAGGGGTCGATCATGCTTCCCTTTAACCTGCATATCATCTGCCGTGAAGGTAATGCAGGGAGCATTCTGGGAGGTGTGGAGACAATTCTCTACATCTTCCTTCTTTGGCACCTGGGTCATAAAGACCTCAGCATTTGCCAGAGCTTCTTGTAGAGCCTCCCTGGTCGACTTTGATAGTCTTAGAAGCTCATACAGGGTGATCCGCGCCGGGATGTTGGCCAATTGAGCCAAGACATCAAAGCGGTAAGGTGTTGTGGATCCTTCCGCTATACCCTTTTGAAGAGCTCGAGAGAATCGAGTCTCTTTTTGTTTCTCCACTGGTGGCTTCGTAGAGTTTGCCGCCACTTCGCCGTACTGCTTCAAGTAGGGCTGTCCTGAACGAGTCCCCGTCATTGGTTGGTTGGGCTCTGCGGCCAAGACTATTGTTTCCTCTTCTGAATCAGTCAGTGAGGGAACATCATCCTCTGCTTCTCGAGAGGAAGCACATACCACATGGCAGGACGAAGCTTTTGCCTTACCTTTGGACTTCCTGTTGGTTACAGTAGTCCACTGCTGGCTGTCCGCTAGGTCAGGGTGGACCCACATAATTTCCCCTTGAGGCGTAGGGACGGGTACCAAGCCCTTCTCCTGCTGCTGGTGAGGGTCTGTGTTGACCACTCTTAATTCTCCCTTTGGAATAGGAGTTACCCCCGCAGGTGTTGGAGGTTGTCTCCCGAACTGGAGAACCGACGTCACATTAGCCGTGACCTTCTTCTGCTCTGGTCGGAGCTTTAGCACTTCCGCGTCAATCAGAGCCTGAAGGATGTCCTTGAAGACGTAGCAGCTTTTGGTAGGATGTCCCAACATCCTGTGGTACATGCAGTAGTTGGGATTGTCGGTCTTGCCGACTTCTTCCGGGCGCCTAATTTCAGGGAGCTTCAGTCGGTTGCTCTTGTTGAGTAGCTTGAAGAGCGAATCGACATGTTCCTCCTTGAAGGAATACTGCTTGTTGGCGCGGGGTTGGCTTGAAGAGCCACTTGCCTTGGCTGGTTGAGGTTTGGTGGGAGATTTGGTCTCCGTCGCCAAATTATCCTTCCGCTTCGTCTGGAGGTAGGTGTCTGGCGCTCGCCTAGTTGACCTTTCCGGCCTAGGCTTGCCTTCTTCTGCCCTGACGCGGGTAACAATCTCCTCAGCCTGTTCACCTTGTTGGACTAATTGTTTCCAGGTGCGGCTTTCAGTAACTCCTATTTGAGTAAGGAGTGAGGTTTGGAGGTTGTGGCGGCACGTTTCCACCAGGGTGGCCTGGGTCATACCGCTTGGACACCGGAGTGCCACGTTCCGAAATCTTTCCACGAAAGATTTGACGGACTCTCCCTTTCGCTGTCTCGTAGCTAAAAGGGTGGGCATTGTGACCTCGGAGTCATCTTCGAAGAAGCGTGTTAAGAACAGTTTCTCCAAGTCGCCCCAGTTCTTGATAGAACCTTCCGGGAGTTTCATGAACCACTCAAAGGTCAACCCTTTCAGGGTGCCGATGAATAGTCGCGCCAGGATGGCGTCATTATCTACTACATTCCCGGTTTGGGATTTGAAGTAGTAGATGTGCTGATTAGGGGACCCCTTCCCATCGAAGGCTTGGAGGGTTGGAGCCTTGAACTTAGGAGGGTACGGGACTAGATCCCACTCAGCTGGATAGGGCCGTACCACTCCAACTTCTTGGAGGTCTTTGCGACTGGCAAGGACATTGAGGCGTTCCTCCAATTGACTCATCCTTTTAGCATGAGTTTTCCCTGGGTCTTGGTCGCCTTTTACTTGCGACGAGGGTTTGGACGAACTGGAGGTAGATTGCTGCCTCTCTTCAGAAGGTTCGGAAGATGAGCTTCCTCCCTTTCTCCCTTTGCCCTTTGACCTCCTAGGAGGAGATTTCCTCCTGTCTTCCAGCAGTTGTGCAATCGCCTGCTTGAGGGAGTCAATCGACGCTTGCTGAGAAATAATCATGTCCATTTGTGCTTTCTGGACCTGCTCTATTCGTCTTGTCGTCTCCTCAGGAGTGCCTGTCATGTAGGCAGAGGTCTCCTTCTCGACGGAAGAGTTCGAAGCCCTTGATTCCGCTACGGCGGAATGAGAATCATTCACTCTAACGCCGTGGGCTAAGGCATTATAGTCAATTGGGGGAATGGCCCCCGTCCGGGTACGAGTGTGTCGATACACTCCTTCCGGTTCAGAGTCAGACTCGGAGTCATCTGAGCCGACTGCAATTTGTTTTCCCTTGCTCATGCTTGTCATATTTGCAGTGAGCTCGGGGTATTCAACGTCAGAGAAGGTTCTCCTTCTGTGGGAGCGTCTTCTTTTAGCTGACGGAGGAATCAGGGTCAGCTGTCTGACCAAAGACTGCTGGTTTACGCCTGATTCGCAATGGCACTCTGAGAGCATGGAGATTAGCCGTTGGCAGCAGCATGATGAAGTGACCTGATTGGCACTTCTTTTCTTCGTCAAGTAATCCCTCAAATCTATAGGAGGGGAATTGAAAAGATTAGCCTCGCAACGTCGAAGACGGGAGGCATCCATGTGCTGTGCAGTCTGGACGCAGACTTCAGAGACGCGGTTTCTGCGTCTCGGCTGTGGAACGCGCGTCCGGCGTCTCTGTTGAGATGAGACGCGGGTCTCGCGTTGCTGTTTGGTGCGTCCGGGTAGAGGCGCGCGAGAGAGAGTGGGCTGCAGGGCGCCTCGTCTCTGGGCGCGTGCTTCTTGCGTTTGACGAGAAGCTTCATTCTGGCGTTTGGTAAGTTGGTCCTCAGAGGACTCAACTTGAGGAGTTGCGCGCTTGGGCCGCCAAACGCGGATTTCACGTACTGGACGTGACGCGGGCAAGGCGCGAGACTGTACGTCGCGTCCAGCTTCAGTTGGACAACCAACGGTTCCAACTTGCAGTTGACGCGCACGTCTCCTCTGTCGACGCTCAGCATTCCGGTTGCGTCGAGGAGGTGGAGAGAAACCAAAAACATCCTGATGTTGAACATCAGGGAGTTTAACCACGCGGGTCTCCTGAGAGACGTTGACACGGGTTTTCTGTGCACCGGAGTTGGTCGCAACAGCAACTGTGCTTGAGATCGCGCGGGCCTTCTGAGAGGCGTTGACGCGTGAACTTTGCTGGGCACAGTGGGCAACAGCAGCGGCGCCCAAGAGAGCTTCAGGTCGGGCTTCGGGGCCATTCCCCGCCGAGACCCTGCGACAGACGCGGGTCTTTGGGCTCTTGGAGCCAGAAGAGAGAAACTCTTCATACTTCGCCTGGTCGAACTCGACGACGAGTGTCTCGACCATTTTCCCCTTACGGAGGAGATCATCCTGCGCCACGGCTTGTTCGTCAGTGACAAACGTAGTCCCCAGCGGAGTCGCCATCTCTTGTTGGACGCGGAAAACTGTAAAAGCGGACTGGAGCAACTTTTCCTTGAATCAGATGAAAAATTACAACAGGCTAATCTTCCGGTTACAAGGGAGGGAGAATATTGAATCTTGAATTCCCCCTTTGTTTAGTGCTGGGTTCTTCGTGTGGCGGTGGAGAGTGAATCTTGTTCTCCGTTAACCAGATGACCGTCAGTACCGTCGAGGAATCTTCTCCTTGGCAGGTAGAGGGAGTAACTCAGCCCCGTCCACCAAAACTCTAAAAGAGAAAGGTAGGCGAAGAGCAACTTGTACGCAGCAAGCTGGCTTGAAGAGTCGAGCTCTCTCTCTGTTGATGATCTCTCCTTTTTTTTTATCGCCCAAATCCCACCCCTCTTCAATAGTGACAGGGCTATTTATAGGGTTTTTAGGGGGTGATCGTGCCCCCTAAAAGTGCTCCACGATGAGGGCCAACTTCCCCGCTACATGGGCGGTGGATGGCGCCATAATCGGGGTGGTTGCAACCAAGGTGCGGGCACCTTGTTGCTGAGACGCGGGCGTTGAGCCAACGCGCCTTGATGCTTAGACGCGGGCGTTGAGCCAACGCGCCTTGATGCTGAGACGCGGGTTTGGACTTTCGCGTCTTGATGCTGAGACGCGGGCGTTGAGCCAACGCGCCTTGATGCGGAGACGCGTGTTTGGACTTTCGCGTCTTGATTGTCACATTTAGCCTTGCGCCTGGATCTTAGATCTCTGCGTTTTGGTGGATTGTCTTGGTGATTTTTAGACAGCCTACAAGCTAGTATTACACTATTCTACTCTGATAATACAAATAATACAACTAACGAAGTAGATATTGGTATTATACCATATCTATATATGTTTTCTTATGGTGGATATAAATACAAACACATCTAATGCCCATATATTAAACTTAATATCTATATTTGACGAAATGTTTTTGGACCCAAATGAGATATAGCTAATAATTCATAAGAAAAGAAATCAATACTTATTTAAACTTTTCCTACATTAAAAGCAAAAATATATATATGTATATATATATGTATATATGTATATATATATGTATATATATATGTGTGTGTGTGTGTATATATATATATATATATATATATATATATATATATATATATATAATATATATATATATATACACACACACACACACATCAAATAACATAATTTGTAATACTAAATAGACTTTGAACCGTGGGTTCAGATATCAATCGATTCAAGACATATTGGTAATACCATTTTAGGTTTTGAGGTATCCATTATGATATTAAACCCTATAATATCGGTCAATATTGGGTCAATATTGTCAATATATCCGATATCACTATTGATAGTAAAGACGATATGTCGATACACATATAGATTCTGAGATTTTAAACCATATTTTCAACACATGCACCAAGACATGTTTTTGGATTTTCAGATATATATATATTCAGTTTTTCAGATATATATTAAAAAAAAATCCTGGATATTTCACCACTATAATATTTATATTCATATTTAACTAGAGCAGATGGGGACATCCATATTTGTTAAAATACACATCTGGATGTAGAGTGGATTATTCGTATTTGTTTACATCACCTAATAATATTGGTCAGCCTACTCAACACCTCTTTAAAAAGCTGTTCTAACAGTTTCCCAACTAGGATATGAATCTAGAATATCTTCCATCTCAAATGTGTTGTTGAAAAATACATAATAAATGTAAATGGATCGAATATGAAGCATATATTGGTATTATATCATAGTGGTATCTAGTTTCTTGTAGCATATATAGATACAAATACGAATAATGTCCACATATTAAACTTTGTATCCATATTTATCAAAAACATGGTTTCAAATATCGACTAATTCTGACATATAGGTATATATCGTATCGGTTTTGAGGTACTCGATACGATATTAACATGATAATATTGACCGTTATAGCCGATATTGAAGGTCGATATTCAAGATATTGATCTTAAAATTATTGACTGATACCGATACTACGATACCGATACCGAGACTCTAAACCATGAAGAAAACAAAATTCCACACAATGAGATAAAAATACTAGTCAGAGAATATTGAATATAGAAAAATAATTCATAAGAAAAAGAGATCAAACTTTATTTTAACTTTTTCCTAAATTAAAATAAGATAATATTTACATCAAATAACATAATTTAGTGAATAGACTTTGAACCATGGTTTCAAATACCGGCCAATTAATCAAAAATATTATTTTAGGTTTTGAGGTACCCCCGTATGATTTTAACCTCTCAAATATTGGTTGATATTGGGGCCATTATTCTTAATATGGCTGATATTGACGATCAATATTGATGATATTGATAATAAACACCATTGGTTGATACCAATAAGGTTTCGAGATTTAAAAGCATACTTTGAACAACTGCACCAAGACATGTTTTTGGATTTTCAAATATGTATTAGATTTTAGAGCTATCTATTAAAAAAAACCGGATACTTCACCATTATCCATATCTATATTCATATACACATTCATGCTTAACTGGAGAAAATATGGATATCCATAATCATTAAAATACATATCTGAAATTAGAGAAAATTATTTGTGTTTGTTTTCATCCCTAACAATAATGGTAACATACTCAAAGGCCTCTATAGTTGCTGCTTACTTGAAAAGAGAAGAAAATCCTTTTTTTTATTTGTTTTTACGATAGCATGCAGATAATTTATATATTAGGGGGAGAGAGATTATGAGATACGTTCCTTAATATTTTTCAAGTTTAAAATATAAACCACCCTAAAAAAATGTTATAAAATATAAACCATGTTAGATAACTAGATAAGTCTATCTCATGATAATATCCCATTAGTCTCATTGTTTCATTGATTAATTAGTTGTTATCAAGCTACAAGACTCTTCTTATAAATCTAGACCATCCATTAAATCCCATTGTTTGATGCAATAAGCTAGTGGTGACTTCAAATTACATGACAAGAATTATTGTGATAAAAAATAGAAGGGTCCTTTTGTTGTGCGCCGATGACAACAACCAATAGAGGATCTCACAGATCTCAAACACAAAGAACAACCCAACAATCACACGAAAAACGCACAATCACAAAGAACAAGATTTAACGTGGTTCGGCCTCAATGCCTACGTCCTCGGGGCAATCAATGGAGAGATTTATATTTAGGAAGATGATTACAATAGCTCTTAAGTCTCTTTGAATGCAAGAGAACTATCAGCTAATACAATTTCGCAGGGTTTCTCCCAGATTCAACCCTAGAAATCAACATTAGGCTTAAATACCCAAATTTGCGGAGCAGCAGATTTTCGCCCAAATCCGACTGTCGGTCGACCCGGCCGGTCGACCGACCTACACCTCGGTCGACCCGCCCGGTCGACCGAATTTAACCGAGAGTTCGGTCTTACAGTCAGGGAATTGCGGTCGACCGGCCGGGTCGACCGCCTAAGGCCCTGTGCATGCTGTGCATGTCGGTCGACCGGACCGGTCGACCGACCCTGCCTGATTCTGCTGCTGCTGCTATTTCCAGCTGTTGTTCCCTTCGTCTTCGTCGTCGACTTCCTTGGCGATCACTCGACGACCCCTCGACGATCCTTATCAACTTCCCCATCAGTAAACTCTCTCTTTCCAACAATTCTCCACCTCGGCGAAGATTTTTCCTAAAATCTGAGCCGATCTCCAACGAACCCAGTCCATCACCTGGCGAAATCGACACACGATCTCGGCGAAATCGACACACGATCTCGGCTTGCGAGCACCGGTCGAAATCGACACACGATCTCGGCGAAATCGACACACGATCTCGGCTTGGAATATTTGGCTCATCTATTCCTGGAAAACATCGCACATGCCTTCCCTGCACTTCACCTTAGGAGAATTTCCATACCTGCCGATCACTAACCGTGGCTCCCTCTCCGCAACTTCACGACCTCACGAAGACTTCCTTATGAGCCAACACTGACTCTCCACTGACCAGCTATCTAGTCTACCTGTCTTCCACTGACGGTCCAAACAAGTCTGCGTAGAGCCCACCAAACATCATTGGCTTCAAATGGATGCACACCCCTCCTTATGCAAGCTCAACATCTTCTCACCAGAAGATCACCTGTTCATCGAGACCACAACACCTCACCTCTCCGTGAAGTCCAATTGGCCACACAACTTCACCTCTACATGAAATCTCTTCACCTCTACGTGAAGTCTCTCCATCTCTACTTGAAGCTTCAATAGGCCACAACTCTTCACCTCTACGTGAAGATCCAAATAACATCTCGAGAACCCAAATAGCTTCATAAGAGTTGCATCACCAAATGGCTGCGCCTTTACGGCTGCCTACGTACCTTTGCCCAAAAGGATCAAGCCAACCGTAGTTCATTAAAATGAGCTTCAACAAGCTCAAACAATGGTACCTATATTTGCAGTAGCGAACCTGTCTGACCGAGTCATATGAACCTCTTCCCGACCATCATGGAGGACAACGGCCTTCAACTTCAGCTTGTCAAGATCACAAGCTTGAGATCCATGCTTCTTTAACCACAAACGTGGTTTCACCTTGGTTCCAATGGCTGCAAATAACTCGACATCCTCAACAATGTCGTCAATCTGTTCAGCATCACCCTTGGTATCATGAACTCCACCCGGTGTCACCTCCGCTGAAGTATCCTTTGATGCCAAACCAACTGGAGATGATGGAGTAGCATCAACCTCCACCCGCTGCAATCTTCCCTTGGTCTCCGTCCTCTCCACCTGCTGAGAGACAGTGGACTTCAACACTGAAGCCTCTCCAAATGTGACATGCCTGCTCATCACGATCTTCTTGTCTTCGGGGTCCCACAACCTGTAGCTGTTCCTTTTGACACCCAAGTAGACAAACCTCTTTGCCCGCGGATTCACCTTGCCACTCTTGGCACTGAAGTAGGCCGGACTTCCAAACTCCCGCAGCACACTATGACCTTGAGCAGATTTCCCTGACCAAATTTCCAATGGAGCTTTACCTCCTATCGCAGTCGATATGTTCATGAGATGGCTAGCATACTCAGTCGCCTCAGCCCAAAACGACCTGTCTAATCCTGCATTAGACAACAACCTCCGAACCTCCTCCAGCAAGGAACGGACTGCATCTCTAGCCAACCCATCTTTACCTGTTGTGAAGTGAGTAGCAATACCTGTGTTCTGGCCAAATTGTAGGAATTGGTTAATGTCTATTCCAACATTACCAATATGAAGCTCCTTTATCTTCCTACCTATCTGCCTCTCCATTTTTTCTCTCCACTTCCTCAACATATCTAGGGCTTCACCCCTTTGTCTCATTGGATATATCCAAACTTGCCTAGATGAACAATCAATGAACGAGACAAAGTACCTGTGACCTCCAAGCGATGCCGTCTTAGCAGGTCCCCATACGCTCACGTGAACACGATCAAGAAGACCTTCATTGTGGTGAGAACTGGTGCTGAAACTCACCGTCTTCTTGTCCAGAACGCTGTGTCCACCTTTCAACTTGCAGGTAGCAGCACCTTCCATTTCCTTCTTTGCAGGAGCTCGCAAAGATTCTTCTTCTTCCTGTCCAGCCTTTCCCTGCCATATCCCGGGCCAACATCATCTGAAGAACTCGAAGTCTCCACCTGATCTGTTATCATACTACCCTTCAAGTAGTAGAGATTTCCTCGGCGGACGCCCTTCATCACCACCATCGAGCCCTTGATCATCCTGAGATCGCCATCTCGAACAGATATCACCATGCCCGATGCTTCCAAAGTTCCCACGGAGATTAGATTTCTCTTCAACTGAGGTACATACCTCACTCCTTTCAGCTCCCTTTCCATCCCATCAAACATCCTGATTCGGATTGTACCTACACCCTCCACGCTACATGGGTGATCGTCGCCCATAACGACCGAACACCCCTCCAGCTGCTCAAAGTTGGAAAACCAGCCCCGATTTGGGCACGCATGGTATGTTGTACCTGTATCCAGAATCCACTCATCTTTCCATGAGTTACCAATAATGGGAGAACTGACTGAAAACGAGAAACCTGACGAGTCCGAATCTGCCTGTGAACTGCTCCTCTGAGTATTCGTCACTTTTGCAAGATTTGTTTCAGCCTTCGACTCCTTCTTCTTCCCCTTGAACTTCGGACAGTCCACTTTCCAGTGCCCTATCTCTCGGCAGAAAATGTACTGATCCTTCCTCAGATCCCTATAGCCCGACCTGGACTTCGATCTTCCTCTCGCCTCCTTGCCCTTCCTCGATGAACTTCTGCTTCTTACTTCCAGTGCCTCTGCCACTGAGCTTGACTGTGAAGGATGCCTCTCATTCTTCCTTGTGTCATAACTCATCAATGCAGACGACACCTCATCATAATCCAAGCTCTGCCTTCCATTAATGAAGGTCAGTGTGAATGTCTCGTACTCCTCTGCAGGAAGTGAATTCAGAAAGATGACCGCCTTATCTTCCTCATCTACCGTGACATCCACATTTAGCAGATCTGTAAGAAGCTTCGTATATCGGTTGATGTGCTCATTTATTGTGCTCCCCTTCTTCATCCGAAACTGATACAGCTTACTCTTAAGCTGCAACCTGGACTCCACGCTCTTAGTCAGGTATTTCTTAGCAAGGGTGTCCCACAGCTTCTTTGCCGACGTCTCATGTTGTGCAAGATATTTGATATCTTGCGACAAGCATGAACGTATCAAGCCACATGCCGACCTATTCATCTTCGCCCACTCTTCATCAGTGGTCGTGTTCTTCTTCCTCTCCAATAAGAGAGTGTCTTCAAGGTTTGATGCATTCAGCGCATCCATAACCTCGCATCTCCACATACCAAAATTGTTAGTCCCATTAAACTTAACAACTTCAATCCTTGGGTGATTGTTCATTGTCTTAATAGATGCAGTTTCTTCTGCCATTGAGATTTTCCCTGATTCTCTATCTATGCGGAAGATCAACCAACTTGAAATAGATCTCTACTCAGATTAAAATAGGATTTTTTTACCTGTCCCTTGAAACCCTAGATCGAGTTTCTTACCAGATCTACTCCACCACGGATTCAATGAGCCCTCCTTGAGTCCTTCTGAGATCGACACACGATCTCCTCGAACACCCAATACCTCAGATCTGAGATCGACACACGATCTCCACCGGATCCGATCTAAAGCCCTCCGAATCCTCAGAAATCCCAAGAGCAACCTAGATGCTCTGATACCACTTGTTGTGCGCCGATGACAACAACCAATAGAGGATCTCACAGATCTCAAACACAAAGAACAACCCAACAATCACACGAAGAACGCACAATCACAAAGAACAAGATTTAACGAGGTTCGGCCTCAATGCCTACGTCCTCGGGGCAATCAATGGAGAGATTTATATTTAGGAAGATGATTACAATAGCTCTTAAGTCTCTTTGAATGCAAGAGAACTATCAGCTAATACAATTTCGCAGGGTTTCTCCCAGATTCAACCCTAGAAATCAACATTAGGCTTAAATACCCAAATTTGCGGAGCAGCAGATTTTCGCCCAAACCCGACTGTCGGTCGACCCGGCCGGTCGACCGACCTCCACCTCAGTCGACCCGCCCGGTCGACCGAATTTAACCGAGAGTTCGGGTCTTACAGTCAGGGAATTGCGGTCGACCGGCCGGGTCGACCGCCTAAGGCCCTGTGCATGTTGTGCATGTCGGTCGACCGGACCGGTTGACCGACCCTGCCTGATTCTGCTGCTGCTGCTATTTCCAGCTGTTGTTCCCTTCGTCTTCGTCGTCGACTTCCTTGGCGATCACTCGACGACCTCTCGACGATCCTTATCAACTTCCCCATCAGTAAACTCTTTCTTTCTAACACCTTTTGGTGTGGGAAGGGGTGGGCTCCCTCGCGAATGGTCATTCGTATTAGGCATTTCATCACAGATGATGGATGACCCGATTCAAAAGTGTGGGAGAAAAAACATGTTGGAGAGTTTTTGTTTTTTTTTCTTCTCTCTGGGGTCGTCCATCACAGCGCGTTCGCGCGAAGGAGCCAATCCACTCCTCTTTCGGTGAGGTTCTTTCTCAAGAAAGTGATTTTTGTCCTGTTGAATCTAATGAAATAAACTTTGGGAAATTGTATGGGCTAAATGAATTGGACATTCTTCTCATTTTCATAGTTTTAATTAAGGGATTATCTCCTTTTCAAAGTTTTAATTTAAGGCCCACAGGTTAATGGAACAGTTACTGATCACAATCTCTTTCGGTCATAATTATATCTTCTATGATTTTCTTCATTTTTAGACTATTTGATTGCATGTAATATGTTTAAAATTTACCATTGAGAAGTATTTTACCAGAGAGAGAAAAGTGGTTCAGTTACTTTAGAAAGTTCTAATTATTGTAAAAAAATTCCCATATTTTTTTTGAGTGGGGAGTGATACTAAAAAAAAATACTATCTCATTATTTTTGAAAAGTATTTCTCCCCTCTCTTTAGATGATAAAAAATATCGGCCACAATGTTGTAACGCCCCGATCCTAAAGATACGGAGTCGTTATGGCGACGCATATACGCGAGAAAAATACCCCACGTATATACGCTAAGCCTAGATTAACCTGAACAAGTTATAAATCTGAACTATAATGATCAAAGAACACTGCAATAATACATATAAGACTACACATGATAGCAATGAATAACAGGAAGAAAATGACAGCTGAATAGAAGTCAAAGGTGATATACAGGAATCAAATAGTAATAACAAGAATAAAATGCAAGTATACCAGAATCAAAGGGAGAGGACCCAAGCTCCTCGTAAAGCGTACCGCCTCATCAAACACCTGCACGTTAGAAACAATCGTCCAATAGCTGGACGTGCAAATCCAGGGTCG
Organism: Agave tequilana; assembly: GCA_038442645.1. Classification (NCBI taxonomy): domain Eukaryota; kingdom Viridiplantae; phylum Streptophyta; class Magnoliopsida; order Asparagales; family Asparagaceae; genus Agave; species Agave tequilana. The sequence goes on along the minus strand of JAVJIF010011922.1, from coordinate 40,825 downwards.
TCAGAACGCGACCGTAATGAGTATGTGTGTAAAGGGGATACAGCTCGTGCAGAAGAAACCATGTGCATATATAATAATAAGGACAACTGCAGATAGAAAGACTAAATAACACAATAAATAACTGAACAGTAACACATATGATGAAGACATGAATACAGATAGCAGTCAAATGGCACAACTGTAAATATGCAATCAATGTCAAATAGGTATCCATCACATGTCACTAAACTGGTATCCAAGTCTGGTCATAAGTCTGGTCCTGGTTACAATCATGTGGTCCTGGTTACAATCATGTATACAGTCATGTGTCATAAGACAGGGTAACCATTCAGGGTATAACACAATGTGTTCATTCAATTCATTCAATAACAATCAGTAATGTGCTATGTTATCTTTGTCACTTTCCCACCGGCGTCCCACAACATCCGACAGTTCACCCTGGAGCCTGCACATCCAGTAGAACTCATCCGAACTCCGATATGCGGGTATCATTGTTCGAATAGGGAAAGAGAACCAAATAACATGTATCCTAGGGTTATCATCATACAAGTGCATGTGGATGCTAATAGGCACTGAGAATGCAATATCACGCTAACACCAGGCATCACGTACAATAGATAGCCCTACAGATTCAAGAGGTGGCCCCCACAGATTCAAGAGGTGGCCCCCACCATGTGTATGGTGTGGCACTTTGCTCCGTGTGGCACTTTGCTCTGAGGGAAACAGGATTCTAGAGGTGGCCCCCGTGGATTCAAGAGGTGGCCCCCACCATGTGTATGGTGTGGCACTTTGCTCCACGTGGCACTTAGTTCCTTTCCAGATCCGCCGGAGGCTAGCACGATTGTGGGATACATCCTCGTCAATCCCGACACCAGGCGGCAAACCGTCGGACGCCAGTTTGACTGTGCTATTAACAGGTCAACAGTGCATGGGACATGGATACCGGGTACAGGAGTCCAGATGTCAAGTAACAGTGATACAGTCATATGTCAAGGTCCAGTGAAAGGTGTCTAGTGTACAGTCAGTGAGGTAATGCCATCAATAGCAATCAATACCTTATGCCATTTCAATTATTGGGATGCTACTGGACGGTAACAATATCAGTACAGTAATGATCAATCAGTAATCGTATACACGGTGAACAATATCAGTACAGTAACAGTAACAGTAACAGTAACCGTGTATACGATGAACAATAGGACTGTACCGTGGTTACGGTCAAACAATCATTTCCCAGTAACTTCGATAACATGGATAAAATAACAGTAACAGTCTAGCTACTGTTCAATAAACAGTCTCAACTAAAGCTGATCATAATCTCATCCATCCATACTAAAGAGATTTCATTAACTATTCCATCAACTTATATTCCCAATACCATCCTCGTAAATCGTTAAGTATCAGTCCGTATCAGTGTAAGCCAAAACGGTAAACTACCATATCAATGAATCTGTAATTAGTCCTCTCATCAACACCAATATGTTCTAGTCCTATAACCACCAATAACTGAGATCAATTAATAACTGTTATCAAACTCTAAGATATAGATCACTGATATTGACTAGATTACCATCATCATAACTCAATCTCTATCAATAGGTGCAATCAATAACTATGCATGTCCTCGAGATCAACAAGTCAAACACATACCCCAATCATATTAAATAGGAAACATCCTCAAACACATGTGATCTAGAATATCTACTCAACTACTTCAGTCATGTCTGATATGTCCTCAAATACTCACTAATAAAGTCATTTCTAACTACTGATCATCATTCAATGTAAATAACATAAGTCCAGATCAATCCAAAATCACCATATTCAACTCACATTCCCAACAGTTACATGATCGTCAAGTATCAATATACATCAATGAATCTGATATGATAATTGTCATTCCAACATATATTCATAATCAAGCTCAGCTCTCTTACTCTAATAATTTAATCTGATTCCCAAGTCTTCTCAATCACTACTCCTATTAAGATCAATCATTATATCCCAACACTCAGTATCATAACATATCCATGAACATGCATCTAAGTTCTATCATGCTAAATCAAGTCATTCCATCATATATCCATCCATAATATATATCCCTCGATATCATATACATCATCTATATCCTATACACAACTCATGTATCAAGTCCACAATCCATCAAGTAACCATACACAGTAGTCAGACTCATATTAGTCGACTAAGACTATATACAAGTCGACTAGGGGAAAGTGTAGTCGACTAACAAATTAGGATAAGTCGACTAATCTGGTTAGCAACATGATACAGCTTCAATTTCGCACATACTCTCAATCTACCAAGGGACTCACTGCTTCTCTCATGCACACTTCCCATAGCATATAGGTTCTACCTTATGTCTATACACAAATTGCCCAACACTCATATGATAACAAGGGATTCTAACGTCATAAATATATGCATCTCCTATTCCATGCATTCGTCATGTAAAATAAAGGGAATGGCAAATCCACTTCTATACTAAAAGTTATCCACACTCATAACAATATAACACATTAAATGGTTCATCACATACATAAAAATATTTACAATTACTCCAAATTTAAAGAATGAGAGAGATATGAGGAGAAACACTCACATTGGGAAACCTGCATGTTACCGGGCGAGTCGCCGTTACGGTCGCCGTGGCGCCGCTCTTCGCTGTCGGGCTGCATAGGACGGTAGCCAGGGTCCTGGGGAAGACCTGGCTGCAATCTGGTGGTCTCGCGCTCGCCGGAAGGGCCTGGAATCGCCGCTCGCCCGCTGCTTGTGCTGCTGGCCTGAATCTGGATCTGTTGTGCGCGTCGCCGGGCGAGTCGCTGCCATGGTCGCTGTGGTGCGGTTCCTCGCCAACAGACTGCATGGGGGGTGTCCAAGACACTGGAGAAGGTCACCGTGCTGGTCTCCGGCGACGGGCTGGCGTGGATCGGGAGAACGGCCTGCTCGCTCGCTGCCGAAGGTGCAGATCTGCTGCTATCCAGATCTGGATCTGCGCCTGTTGTTCGCTGTATTGGTTGTTGGTGGCTGTCCAGGTCTGCAGGAGGGAAAGAGGGGCTGTCGGCCACGCCGGGGAGAAGGAGCAGGTCGCCTGAGTTGCTCCCGTGGGTGCACACCTTGCTGTTGCTCTGCTGGAGGTGGAAAAGGCGGCTACAGTTGGGAGGAGAGGCGGCTGTCCATCCAGAGAAGGGGGGCGGCGGGTGATGGCTGGTGTAGGCTGTCTAAAAATGACTAATAAACAAGCCATTAAGGAAGCAGAGTCTCAAGCTCTAGACGCGAGGAATCGAGGCCCGCGTCTCAGCATTAAGACGCGTTGGCTCTACACCCGCGTCTCAACGTCCAGACGCGTCGGCCCAAAGCCCGCGTCTCGGCATCAAGGCGCGTCGGCCCGACGCCCGCGCCTCAGCGTCCAGACGTGAAGGCCCGAAGCTCGCGTCTCAGCATCAAGGCGCGTCGACCCGACGCCCGCGTCTCAACTTCAGGGCGCGTTTGGCTCGACGCCCGCGTCTCAAACTTCAAGGCGCGTTTGGCTCAACGCCCGCGTCTCAGTTGCAACTGCCCTGATTGCGGGGCCAGTCACCGCGCATGTAGCGGGTAGTGGCCCCTCATTCGGGAGCGTTTTCAGGAGGCACCTTCACCCCCTGAGACCCCTATAAATAGCCTTGTTTACTATGAAGAGGGGATCGGAGCTTTGAAAAGGTCGAGAATTAAGAAGGTCAAGGCATCATCAAGATCGATCGAATCCAGGCAAGAGGATCATCAAGAGGGAAGCACGACTTCAACAACAGACAGAGGGAGGAGACTCTTCAGCGAGCTTACTGAGTACTAGCCGCTCTTCGCCTACCTCCTCTTTGAGAGTTTTGGTAGACGGAGCTGAGTTACTCTTTCTACCGACCGAAGAGAAGACCCCCGACGGTCCAGGACGGTCATCTGGTCAACGGAGAACAAGATTCACTCTCCACCGCCACACGAAGAACCCAGCATTAAACAAAGGGGGGATTCAAGCTTCAACATCCTCCCTCCCTTGTAACTGGAAGGAAAAGTCTTGTTGTAATCTTTTCATCTGATTCAAGGAAATCTTTACAGCAATTCCCTCTTTCTTTTTCCGGCGCATACAAGAGAGATGGCGACTCCGCTGGGGACTACCTTCGTTACTGACGAGCGCACCGTGGTGCAAGATGACGTTCTCCGTAAGGGAAAATGGTCGAATCACTCGTCGTCGAGTTCGACCAGGCGAAGTATGAAGAGTTCCTCTCTTCTGGCTCCAAGAGCCCAAAGACCCGCGTCTGCCGCAGGGTCTCAAGTGGACAGCCCCCTGAAGCCCAATCTGAGGCTCTGTCGGGTGCTCCTGCTGCCCACTGTGCCAAGTTTGGTTCACGCGCCGACGCCTCCCAGAAGGCCCGCGTAACCTCAGACACCTCTGCTGCGATCAACCGCGTCGCGCAGAACACACGCGCCAACGCCTCTCTGAAGGCCCGCGTGGTCCCCGGCACATCTACTGGTGCGATCGACCGTGTCGCACAGAACGCCCGCGTCAGCGTCTCTCAGGAGACCCGCGTGGCAAACACCCCTGGTTCTACAATACAGGAAGTTGTTGCTTCTCTCTTCCTCCACGGCGCAATCGGAATGCCGAGCGTCGACAGAGAAGACGCGCGCGTCAACACTCAGTCGGAACCGTTGGTTTTCTGACTGGGGTTGGACGCAGCGCACGATCCGATGCCTTGCCCGCACCTCGTCCAGTGCGAGAGATCCGCGTTTGGCGACCCAAACGCGAGACTCCCCAAGTTGAGCCTTCTGAAGACCAACTTGCCAAACGCCAAAGCGAAGCTTCTGCGTCTCGTCAAACGCAGGAAGCACGCGCCCACAGGCGTGGGGCCCAGCAGCCCACTCTCTCCCAAGTCTCTCTGCTCCAACGCAGCAGACAGCAACGCGAAAGTAGCGTCTCATATCAACAGAGACGCCAGACGCGCGTGACGCAGCCGCGACGCGACAGCCGCGTTTCTGAAACCTGTGTCCAGACAGCACAGCGCATGACTTCCTCCCGTCTTCCACGTCGCGAGGCTAGTCTATTTAATCCCTCTCCCACGGATTTGAGGGATTATTTGACAAGGAAAAGGAGTGCCAATCAGGCCACTTCTCCATGCTGCTGTCAACAGCTCATCCAGATGCTCTCTGGATGCCATTGCGAGTCAGGCGCGCACCAGCCGTCTTTAATTAGACAGCTGACCCTGATTCCCCCGTCAGCCAAAAGAAGACGCTCCCACAGGAGGAGAACCTTCTCAGATGTTGAATACCCGAGCTTACTGCAAACATGACTAGCAGAAGCAAGGGAAAACAACTAATGGTCAACTCAGAGGAATCTGACTCTGAGCCGGAGGGGGTGTATCAACACACTCGCACCCGGACAGGGGCCATTCCCCCAATTGACTATAATGCCTTAGCCCGCGGCATTAGAATGGGTGGTTCTCACTCCGCTATAGTGGAGTCGCAGGCTTCAAACTCTTCCGTCGAGAAGGAGGCTTCCGCCTACATGGCAGACACTCCTGAGGAGACGGCCAGGCGTTTAGAACAGACGCAGAAGCACCAGATGGATATAATCGCCTCTCAACAGAGATCCATTGACTCCCTCAAGCATATGCTTGAGAAATTGCTTGAAGAAAGAGCGAGATCTCCTCCTAGACGACCGAAGGGGAAAGGGAGAAAGGGAGGAAGCCCACCCTCCGAATCTTCTGACGAGACACGACGATCTACCTCGGATGTGTCCAAGCCCTCGTCGCAGGCAAGAAGCGACCAAGACCAGGAGAAGACTCATGCTAAGAGGATGAGTCAATTGGAGCAACGACTCAACGCCCTTGCCAGTCGTAAAGACCTCCAAGAAGCTGGAGTGGTCCGGCCCTATCCGGCTGAGTGGGACTTAGTTCCATACCCTCCTAAGTTCAAGGCTCCAACCTCCAAGCATTCGACGGGAAGGGGTCACCCAACCAGCACATCTACTACTTCAAATCCCAGACCGGGAATGTGGTAGATAACGATGCCATCCTGGCACGCCTGTTCATTGGCACCCTAAAAGGGTTGGCCTTTGAATGGTTTATGAAGCTCCCGGAAGGTTCCTTCAAGAACTGGGGCGACTTGGAGAAGCTGTTTCTAACACGCTTCTTCGAAGATGATTTGGAGGTCACAATGCCTACCCTTTTAGCTACAAAACAGCGAAAGGAGAGTCCGTCAAGTCTTTCGTAGAAAGATTTCGGAACATGGCACTCCGATGTCCAAGCGGCATGACCCAGGCCACCCTGGTGGAAACATGTCGCCATAATCTCCAAACCTCACTCCTTGCTCAAATAGGAGTTGCTGAAAGCCGCACCTGGAAACAATTAGTCCAGCAAGATGAACAGGCTGAGGAGATTGTCGCCCGCGTCAGAGCGGAAGAAGGCAAGCCCAGGCCAGAGAGGTCGACAAGGCGTGCACCAGACACCTCCCTCCAGACGAAGCGGAAGGATAATTTGGCGACGGAGACCAAATCTCCCACCAAACCTCAAACAGGCAGGGCAAGTGGCTCTTCAAGCCAGCCACGCCCCAACAAGCAGTATTCCTTCAAAGAGGAACACGTCGATTCGCTCTTCAAGCTACTCAACAAGAGCAATCGACTGAAGCTCCCTGAAATTAGGCGCCCGGAGGAAGTCGGCAAGACCGACAATCCCACCTACTGCTTATACCACAGGATGCTCGGACATCCTACCAAAAGCTGCTACGTCTTTAAGGACATCCTTCAAGCTCTGATTGACGCGGAGGTATTAAAACTCCGACCGAGCAGAAGAAGATGACGGCCAACATGACGTCGATTCTCCAGTTTGGGACACGACCCCCGACCCCGTGGGGGTGATCTCTGTCCCGAAAGGAGAACTGAGGGTGGTCAACACAGACCCTCATCAGCAGCGGGAGAAAGGCTTGGTACCCGTCCCTACACCTCGAGGGGAAATCATGTGGGTCCACCCTGACCTCGTCGACGAGCAACAATGGACGACTGTGACCAACAGGAAGTCCAAAGGCAAAGGGAAGGCTTCATCTTGCCATGTGATATGCGCTTCCTCCCGAGAAGCGGATACTGATGTTCCCTCGCTGACTGACTCGGAAGAGGAGACAACAGTCCTGGCCGCGGAACCCAACCCACCAATGGCAGGAACCCGTTCGGGGCAGGCATACCTGAAACAGTATGGCGAGACAGCAGTAGCTCCTCCACAACCAGCTGCAGAGCCAGCAAAGCCCTCCTCTAAACAGCCTGGGGAGAAACAGAAAGAAACTCGGTTTTCTCGAGTTCTTGCGAAAGGTGTAACGGAAGGATCCTCGACACCTTACAGTTTTGATGTCTTGGCTCAATTAGCCAACATCCCGGCACGCATTACCTTGTATGAGCTCCTGAGGCTATCAAAGTCAACTAGAGAGGCTCTACAAGAAGCTTTGGCAAATGCTGAGGTCTTTATGACCCGCGTGCCAAGGGAGGGAGATGTAGAGGATGTTGGCCCAAAGGCCTTCCACTCTTGTTTTGATGATGACTCACTCATGTAGTTATGTTTACTAATAATCTTGTGTTTCTAAGTTTCAGATCATTAGCAGGTTATTAGTGTTGGTGATTAGCTTCAACAAGATGTTTGGAAGCTTATCATGGTGATTCCGGTGCCAAAGCTTAAAGATCATACCTTTGCACTCGGTGGATCGCGTTTGGGAGCTAGTCTACTTGAAGATGAAGATCGTCAAGAAGACTTAGGTATCCATAGGTTTAGTTTAGTGACTTGTAGATCCATTTGTAAAGCTTCGTTTAGTTGATATGCTCAAGTGCACAAAATACACATGGGTTGGTTTTTGATATTGATTTCATGAATAGTTTGTTCAAACAAGTTTTCATGATTAATATGTATAGTAGATGTTTTCTAGTTATACATACATGCTTAACTTATAGACAAACTTATTTTGACATTCCTATTCATGTTTTGGAAAAATCTAGTTTGATAAAAATACAAGTTTTATTTTTGATAAAATTGGCAAGACACAAAAATGAATTGATATGTTTGATATATGTCTTGAAATTTTTATCACAAGTTTAGTTATCAAGTAAAATGATAAAACATATTTTTGTGGAATTTTTACAAGTGTTAAAATATTTTTTACAAAATTTTCTATCTCAAAATCTGCCCAGAAAAACAGTTTTCCAGGCAGACCGGTCGACCGGCAGTCGACCGGCTGCTCTGCCGGGACATGCACAGACTGTGCATGTCCGTCGGTCGACCGGGACACGGACCCAGTCGACCGATATAGAGAGTCTGCTCTCTGTATCTTGTCGGTCGACTGGGTCGGTCGACCGATAGAAGGAAACTGTGTTTCCTTCTGTTGGTCGGTCGACTGGCAGTCGACCGAATCTCCCAACGGTCATAATTTCGACCGTTGGCGGTCGACCGGGCCGGTCGACCGGTGGCTGTCAAAAATGCCACATCAGCCTAACGGCTAGTTTTCTGTTTTGGCCTATATAAACCCCATTCATTTGGGATTTTGGCTAAGGTTTTTACAAGAGAAAAATTGTAGTTTCTGAAGTGTTTTAAAGAGTTTTAAAAAGAGTTTTTGGGCTTTATACTTCTAATCTTTATTGTTTTGGGTTTTTGGAAAAATCAAAGAAATAGGAATTTGGGATATTTGTATTGGTTTTCATTCTCCATCTTTTATAAGAATTTCCCAAGTGTTTTCTTTGTTGCTTGTTTTCCAAACACACCTAGTTTCCACACTTGAGCTATCTTCTATCCTAAACTATTAGGATCTTTGTTTTTGTGGAAAAGAAAGAAAAGAGAAAGAAAAGAGAGTTTGTGGTTTTGGAACCACTTGTTGTAACCACCCTTTTATTTGTGAATCCCTCTTCGGTAGAGGTGATCGGGTGATTGGTTTGTGAGCCTCTTAGGTAGAGGTATTTGTGGTTGTTGGCTACGGGCCGTATCCCTCTTCGGTAGAGGTGGATTGTGTGTTGTATAGCCTCGGTGGTTTTGTACGGTTGAGAGAGGAGTTTGGTACTCCTATAGTGGATTGGGAAATCCTACACGGTGGTGTAGGCGGGGAAGTAGAGCTAGGGGCTCGAACCTCGAAACAAATTTGTGTGTTTGCGTTTGATCCAATTACTCTCAACTCTACTCTCTTATATTTGTGCAAGCATCATTCATTCATTGCATCATATATATTTGCGTGGGATTGAGCATATTCATACTTGCTTGCATTTGCACCTTGCATATTATTCATATTGTTATATATTGTATATGCTTGGATTGCTTGTGTGTGTGCAACACTTATACTCATCCAACAAGAGCTTCATATAGCAACCTCAACCCATTCAAGGGGAATCAAGAGGTGCTTGTCCAGAGCCTCGCAAGGGGAATTCGGCAACACTTGTTGGATTGTACTAAGTGTTCTTGTAAGATTGTTTTTAGCTTCCGCATTTAGCACACTTAGTTTGTATTAAGTTCACTAGATTAGCACTTTCACCTATTCACCCCCCCCTCTAGGTGTACTTTCAATTGGTATCAGAGCTAGTGCTCCTGATATTAGGCTTAACATCCTAGGAGTGATCCATTTGCTTGCTAATCTTGTTTGCATAATATTTGTTTGCATACATTTAGTTTACCATGGACTTCATGACCCCTCCTAGCTATGACCCTTCCAACATTCTTGTTTGGAAGACTAGGATGTCCATTTACCTACAAACCCTAGGTTTACATACTTTCCTTGCGGCTACCAAGAAATGCTATCTTGGTAACCTCATTCATATAAGGGCCAATGCACAAGCCCTAGAGGCTATTAGAAGCACATTGCCTAAAGATTATCTTTTACATGTTTCTAATATTGATTCCGCTTTTGTAGTGTGGAACAAATTGACAACCACAACCACCACCTCCGAGCTTCAAGAACAAATCCAAGAAGAGGAATCTAGTGGAGAATCCGAACCACAATGTTTCATGGTCCAAGGGAATGACTCCCTTGAGGTACATTCGGAATCCCACCTAGATAGTGATGATGCTTGTTCTTCATGTGATGATATTGTTGATCCCCATGCCTTAAATGAAGAACTTTCTATAGTTTGTGAAAAATTGATAGAAAATTATAAAATTTTGAAAAAGAAAAGTCTAGGAATTGAAAAAGAAAATAAGGATTTGCATACTAGACTTGATATTGTTTTGCAAGAGAAGGTTGAGGTCTATAATGAAAGGGATTCATTGAGATCTCAATTAGAACTTGCACTTAAAGAAAATAACCTTTTAAAATCTAAAATGATTGCAATGAGGTTTTAAAAAATAATGATATTTTATCTTCAAGGTAGAATTTGTTTTAAAGAAAATGATTCTTTGAAAAGAGAAATTGTGTTCATTTCAAAAGAATTAGAAATTTGTTTAAGTAAAAATAATTCTTTGAAAAATGATATGTCTTCTCATGTTTGCCATGCTAGTGTAGCCTCATCATCTAGACTACCTAATGCATGTACCTCTTCTTCTAAGATTAATGATGATATTTGTATGCTTAAGAAGAAGGTAGATTGTTTGGGCTCCACTATGAGCCAATGTGCCATGAACCATACACGATTGGAAACTTTGCTTCGAAAGAAACAAGTTCCATCTTTTATGCATGCACACCCTCCAAGGCATACACATGCTCCTCACGGACACCATCACACGTATGCTCATGTGTACACTTGTACACATTGTGGTCGAAAAGGCCATCTTGCTAAATTTTGCTTTGATAGATTACATGTCAATAATTTAGCAAATAAAAAGAAATTTGTTTGGGTTAGAGATGAGACTAACTCCCATGGACCCAAAAGACAATGGGTACCAAAGACCACCCCTCCAATTTATGATGTAGGTGTGGACTCTCACATGACGTGAGAGTGATGGCACCTTGGAGTGGATGCGTTCCGTACTTAAAGGAAATCAATTGGATGCATCACTTTCAAGGGATGATTTGGTGGAAAGGACCACCATGTTTAGGAGACTAGGAAGGTTGCCTTCTAGGCTTTTGGTAACAATTCCTAACTCCCTATTTATGATTATAACATGTTTTAATTGTTCATTGATTACATGTTCATATCATTTGTGTTATAGCATGTCATTGTTTAATGTTCACTATGTTATATCATGTTCATTTGATTAGTGATATACATGCTTAGTTGTTTAGAGACACCCATGCTCAATATAGATTTATATTTGTGTGATCTCATTTTTGATCTAATATGTATATCCTAGATCTTATGCATATGCATATACATATTGATCATTTGAACGTTTGATTCATGTTTTAGTTGTATCATGATGTTTTATATGTGTTTTGTGCTTCTTGTGGTATATACATGTTTAAATGTAGATCTTATCAAAACTTGCATGTATACATGTACACTTAGTGAGAACAAATTGACTTATATATGTTTTGCTCTTCATGCTCATTTGTACCCACTATGTGCACAAGTATAGGCTAGTTTTGATGATTTCTTAGTTTATACTTGTCATACCTATTTTTATGATTCTACTTCATGTATATGTATTTTAAATTCAAACCTAATAAATATACATGTATACCCATGAGTCTTTTGCCTTCAATGCAAATATTTTTAATAGACTCGTTTATAGTTGGGATATGTATGTATATCGTTAGATTTGGATGGATCATACATATACCTAGAAGTTGGTTCACAAAATAAAGAATTTTGATGAATTTACGTGTTTTGTTTTAGCAAAATGATATTCGTGTTTGTATTGTACTTAATGATTTGATTACATGTTTAGATGTTAGTTCTCATTAAGACTAGGATTTATACTTGCACATAGAATGGGCTACAAACAAATCTATATATGTTTTGGATTGAATGCTTGGTTGTTCCCATTAGATGTGTGAATATAGTCTAGTTTTGATGATTCGTACATTTTTAAACTTGTATTCAATTTTTGTATTTATCTTATGATTATGAGTTTTTACTTCATGTATATGTTTAACTTGCCAAACATTAAGATATACATGTATACCCCTTGAGTCACTTGCCCCTCATGCAAATATCTATTATGGACTCAATTGTGTTTAGGGATATGTATGTATACTTATTGTTTGACAAATCATACATATACCTTGAAATGAATTTGATTTTAAATGAAAATTGAGATTTTCATGTTTTTCATGTGTTTATATTTGACTTCATGTATATGTCTACCTAGTTCAAACTAATCTTATACATATACATCCTTTTGAGCCACGTGCCTTCATGCATATATACTTGTGGACTCGTTTGTATTTTGGATATGTATGTATACTTTAGCTTGTATTAGACATACATATATCTAGAAGATTAAATATTTGATGATTTCTTGTTTTAAGGAATACTTGAACTTAATTGAACAATTTTTCATGATTGTGATCTCCACACTTTACTTGTACACTCACACCTATTAATTGGTCATGCTTTGTTTTCATGAGACCTTTTCATACTTAATTGAATAGAGTGTTGATTATCATGTGGATTTCATTTTTATGAAAAATGACTTGTATTTATTCCTTGCTTGAAGGATTTCGTACTAGTTAACAAAACTTTTCATTTAACTTGTTCGTATTCCTTATTGTGATAATATGAGATACACTTGACCTTATTCTTTAAATTGGTATCTTTGAACATATTTCAATTGGTATCAATTTTTGATCCTTCTTGTATACTCATATATGTTTTATGTATGTATGTATGCTTTCTATCCTATGGTATCAATTTCAATTGGTATCTATTACTTTCATACATATACATCTTAATGCTAAGCTTGAAATTTCTAATGATTGATTGTTTTTCAATTTGTATCTTAAAATAAGCTTATGCATATGTTTAGTTGGTATTTCATAAAGGGGGAGAAAATTTGATGTTGTCTTTCAATTGGTATTTGATTCCCACTCCCTTGCTTTATGTTAAAATTACTTTCAATTACTTTCAAATTGGTATCATATGGTTAAAAGAACATATTTCTCTTAAAGATATCAAGATGTTTATGTTGAGTATTGTTAATTGGTATCTCAAGATTTTGTTTAAGAAAAATAGATATACTTTTGATTTACATTGCCTATATGTATATAAATTCATATTGAGTGTATTGTGTATTGAAAAGCTTAACATCTTTTCTTTATATGGTACACGTGTGTAGGGGGAGCTTCACATCTCCTCTTATTCATTACATAATGTGTGTTATGTGAATTAGGGCTTCACATTCCTCCTTCATGTAATGCATATGTGTAGGGAAGCTAACTTAGCGTCTTCCTCTTCATGAATATATATAGCATATAACATTTATTCATCTTTGTTTATTTCATTTGGTATCAATATGCACCTTATTGTCATATCTTGAATTGGTATCATATTTGTTTTGGATTACCCCTTCTTGATCTTTTTGTTTTTGACAAAAAGGGGGAGAAAATTTGTTTTTATATATTTTTTTTACCCTTTATTGGTTCCTTGATTAGGACAAAAAGGGGGAGAAGATTTTTGTAGCTTATATGCATGTCTTTGTATGCATGTATTTGCTTTAAGAATTACAAAAAAAAATGTTTGATTTTGCTATTTACCCCTTTTATTGATGATTGACAAAAAGGGGGAGAAGTATTTTGGAGAAGAATTTGGTTTTTATTATATGCATGATTTTTGTTATATGCATGTATTTGTTTTAGTAAGAAAATGTTGTTTATATTATTGTTGTTTATGTTATTGGTATCTAGAGCTTAGAGTTTGTTTTACTTCTTTGGTATCTAGAGCTATAACATGTTTAATATTGTTCATGCATTGTCATTCATTGCATATTCATTGGTTATTTTGTTTATGCATGAGTTAAGGGGGAGCTTCCTTGAAGCTTAACTTTAATCCATGCATATATAACTCCATGAGTTTTGTCATCATCAAAAAGGGGGAGATTGTTGGCCCAAAGGCCTTCCACTCTAGTTTTGATGATGACTCACTCATGTAGTTATGTTTACTAATAATCTTGTGTTTCTAAGTTTCAGATCATTAGCAGGTTATTAGTGTTGGTGATTAGCTTCAACAAGATGTTTGGAAGCTTATCATGGTGATTCCGGTGCCAAAGCTTAAAGATCATACCTTTGCACTCGGTGGATCGCGTTTGGGAGCTAGTCTACTTGAAGATGAAGATCGTCAAGAAGACTTAGGTATCCATAGGTTTAGTTTAGTGACTTGTAGATCCATTTGTAAAGCTTAGTTTAGTTGATATGCTCAAGTGCACAAAATACACATGGGTTGGTTTTTGATATTGATTTCATGAATAGTTTGTTCAAAACAAGTTTTCATGATTAATATGTATAGTAGATGTTTTCTAGTTATACATACATGCTTAACTTATAGACAAACTTATTTTGACATTCCTATTCATGTTTTGGAAAAATCTAGTTTGATAAAAATACAAGTTTTATTTTTGATAAAATTGGCAAGACACAAAAATGAATTGATATGTTTGATATATGTCTTGAAATTTTTATCACAAGTTTAGTTATCAAGTAAAATGATAAAACATATTTTTGTGGAATTTTTACAAGTGTTAAAATATTTTTTACAAAATTTTCTATCTCAAAATCTGCCCAGAAAAACAGTTTTCCAGGCAGACCGGTCGACCGGCAGTCGACCGCTGCTCTGCCGGGACATGCACAGACTGTGCATGTCCGTCGGTCGACCGGGACACGGACCCAGTCGACCGATATAGAGAGTCTGCTCTCTGTATCTTGTCGGTCGACTGGGTCGGTCGACCGATAGAAGGAAACTGTGTTTCCTTCTGTTGGTCGGTCGACTGGCAGTCGACCGAATCTCCCAACGGTCATAATTTCGACCGTTGGCGGTCGACCGGGCCGGTCGACCGGTGGCTGTCAAAAATGCCACATCAGCCTAACGGCTAGTTTTCTGTTTTGGCCTATATAAACCCCATTCATTTGGGATTTTGGCTAAGGTTTTTACAAGAGAAAAATTGCAGTTTCTGAAGTGTTTTAAAAGAGTTTTAAAAAGAGTTTTTGGGCTTTATACTTCTAATCTTTATTGTTTTGGGTTTTTGGAAAAATCAAAGAAATAGGAATTTGGGATATTTGTATTGGTTTTCATTCTCCATCTTTTATAAGAATTTCCCAAGTGTTTTCTTTGTTGCTTGTTTTCCAAACACACCTAGTTTCCACACTTGAGCTATCTTCTATCCTAAACTATTAGGATCTTTGTTTTTGTGGAAAAGAAAGAAAAGAGAAAGAAAAGAGAGTTTGTGGTTTTGGAACCACTTGTTGTAACCACCCTTTTATTTGTGAATCCCTCTTCGGTAGAGGTGATCGGGTGATTGGTTTTGTGAGCCTCTTAGGTAGAGGTATTTGTGGTTGTTGGCTACGGGCCGTATCCCTCTTCGGTAGAGGTGGATTGTGTGTTGTATAGCCTCGGTGGTTTTGTACGGTTGAGAGAGGAGTTTGGTACTCCTATAGTGGATTGGAAATCCTACACGGTGGTGTAGGCGGGGAAGTAGAGCTAGGGGCTCGAACCTCGAAACAAATTTGTGTGTTTGCGTTTGATCCAATTACTCTCAACTCTACTCTCTTATATTTGTGCAAGCATCATTCATTCATTGCATCATATATATTTGCGTGGGATTGAGCATATTCATACTTGCTTGCATTTGCACCTTGCATATTATTCATATTGTTATATATTGTATATGCTTGGATTGCTTGTGTGTGTGCAACACTTATACTCATCCAACAAGAGCTTCATATAGCAACCTCAACCCATTCAAGGGGAATCAAGAGGTGCTTGTCCAGAGCCTCGCAAGGGGAATTCGGCAACACATGTTGGATTGTACTAAGTGTTCTTGTAAGATTGTTTTTAGCTTCCGCATTTAGCACACTTAGTTTGCATTAAGTTCACTAGATTAGCACTTTCACCTATTCACCCCCCCTCTAGGTGTACTTTCAGAGGATTGCCTCCACACCTCCCCAAATGCTCCCTGCATCACCTTCACAACAGATGACATGCAGGTTAAAGGGAAGCATGACCGACCTCTATACTTCACAGGGTATATTGGGTCATTTGAGGTGAACCGCATCCAGGTAGACCCAGGGTCTGCACTAAGCATCATACCTCGCCGGGTTATGCAGTTTCTAGGCATTCCTACCCATCGTCTGAGCCCTACCCAGACGACTATTTACGGGTTCAATGCCAACAGCTCCCGCCCGATGGGAAGATCAAGCTCAAATGCCAGATCGGGAGCCTCAAGTCAGAAGTGACGTGTTACGTCATTGACGCGGACACTTCCTACAACCTGTTGCTGGGACGACCATGGATTCACCGCAATTCCATCGTTCCCTCTACTCTCCACCAAGTCATGAAATACATTGACGAGAGTGGACAGGTCCGAACGTTGATTGCCGAAAGGCATCCGTTTAAAGGGGTTGAAAATTATTTCACGGACTCCCTCTTATATCAGGATCCGGAGGAGACTAATGAAACCCCACAACCAGAGGAGCCAGACTCTGGTAATGAAGCTGACATTGAGCTGGAGAAAGAAGAGTGCCTGTGGGAGTTGGAACCACTTGTAAAGAGCACTAATAAGCTCGATGTTGATACCACCGACGATGCAGGCGGTTGGTATATTAATGAAGATTTAGATTTCGCGTATTTCCCTGCGTGTGAGTCTGATTCAATACCGTCGGATACCAGTACCGACGTAGATGAGGATGTCTGGTCGGCAATGGATGCTTTGACATCATTGCATGTACCAATAAATCATCCTTCGGGACGTACCAGGATAATGGAGACGCGCAAGAGTCTGTATTCATGGTTCCAGCCAGACGAAAAGGCCAAAGACCAATACTTTTTGGGCGAATCGCGTCTGAACCAATGCCCCACGAAGAATCGGAAGGTGAGGATGAATCCCCTCAGTTCGATCATTATGAACCGAAGGCACTCAGAATGATGAAGCGCATGGGGTATGATCTAACCAACAGGCCTGGGTTGAACTTCGGAAAAGGAAGAAGAACACTGCTTCGATCCTTTGTACCGAAAGGGAAAACCCCTGATTACTATCATCAGACGCGCCGGGGTTGGGCTATATATCAACTCCAGTGCCATCAGCCTCTGATTCGGAGAGACTGTCAAGTCATGACTGCTCATCAGACACGTCGTCGTGGGAATCAGATGTCAGTGTCGGCAACATCTTCAAAGGGCTTTCAGTAAACATGGTTTCGACAAGCCATCTGGAGGATGAAGATGAAGAAATGATCCAATCTGATACAGATCCTTGGATCAAACATTTGAATGCTCTTTGGGATATCCGCTTTGAACAGCGCGAACCACCCCAGAAGACAAGGTTGTTCAAGTCCACAGGAGATGAAGCCAATCCTAAACCCATCTTCATAAGTGACGGCCTGTCACCTTCGGAGAAGAAGGATCTTATATCTCTTGTACAAGAGTATATAGACGTCTTCGCCTGGAATTACGAGGACATGCCTGGACTTGATCCTCAAGTGGCTATGCACCGCCTCAACATCAATCCGGATGTAAAACCTGTCAAACAACAGCAGCGACGGTTCCGTCCCGAAATAATGGAGGCAATCCAATCAGAAGTCAGGAAGCTTATTGACTCTGGCTTTATCAGGGAGGAACAGCATCCCGATTGGGTAGCCAACATCGTACCCGTTGCCAAGAAGAACGGGAAGATCCGGATCTGCATCGAC
This sequence comes from Agave tequilana, assembly GCA_038442645.1. NCBI lineage: Eukaryota > Viridiplantae > Streptophyta > Magnoliopsida > Asparagales > Asparagaceae > Agave > Agave tequilana. The sequence goes on along the minus strand of JAVJIF010011922.1, from coordinate 23,056 downwards.
TTCCGCGATCTAAACGAGGCCTGCCCCAAAGACGAATTCCCATTGCCAATCACGGATGTCATGATTGACAATACTTGTGGATTCGAGCGAATGTCCTTTATGGACGGGTTCTCAGGATACAATCAAATCAAGATGTATCCCGATGACGAAAAGCACACCTCCTTCAGGACACCTCTAGGGGTATATTGCTACACCGTCATGCCCTTCGGTCTAAAGAATGCGGGGGCAACCTACCAAGGGCCATGAATGCCATTTTCCATCAGCAGATACGCAAACGGTGGAATGTTATGTCGACGACATCGCGGTGAAAAGTCGCATTAAAGGAGATCACATAGCTGATCTGAAGGTGGTCTTCGACATCATGCAGGCTCATCAATTGAAGATGAACCCCACCAAGTCCTTCCTGGGGTAGCCAGTGGCAAATTCCTAGGGTTTGTTGTGACTTCCACAGGAATCCATTTGGATCCGGAGAAAGTCCGTGCTATCCAAGAGATGCAACCCCCCAGAAGCCTCAAGGAGCTCAGAGGATTGCAAGGACGATTGGCATACATCCGCAGATTCATCTCAAATCTCTCCGGGAGATGCCAACCCTTCGCTAAGCTGATGAAGAAGGGCGTTTCGTTCATTTGGGACGACGCTTGCCAGCAAGCATTTGAGGAGATCAAACGATACCTCACCCTACCACCAGTCCTTGCAGCTCCGGTATCCGGAAAGCCTTTCCTGGTGTACGTCCGATCAATGGATCATTCTTTGGGAGCTCTACTAGCTCAGAATGATGACCAGGGCGAGAACAAGCAATCTACTACCTAAGTAGAACGATGATCGGAGCCGAACATCGGTACAACCCGATCGAGAAGGAATGTTTGGCACTGGTGTTCGCTATTCAGAAAATGCGACACTATCTGGTGGGCCAAACCATAAATGTCATATCCAAAGTCAACCCCCTGAGGTTACTCATGACAAAGCCTTCATCATTGAACGGCCGATTGGCGAAATGGGCTATATTGCTCTCTCAATATGAGATGCACTTCCTACCCCAAAAAGCCATTAAAGGACAAGCGGTGGCGGACTTCTTAGCCGAACACCCAGATCCGAGGGCAGCTAAACTTTACGAGGATCTCCCAGACGAGGTCGCCGAAGCCTGCCTAACCCAGACATTGTTCGAAGGACAAGTATGGCAACTTTTCTTCGATGGTGCATCAAGAACAAGCCTTAAGGGACACACAGTTGCGGGGTAGGAGTAGTACTCGTCTCCCCACAAAATTATGTGATTCCCCGAGCTATCTCGTTAACCGAGCCCTGCTCCAACAATGTGGCGGAATACAACGCTCTTTTGATTGGGATGCAATTCGCCGATGAGATTGGCGTTAAAATCTCGAGGCGTACGGTGACTCCAAACTCATCGTCAGCCAAGTTCGCGGAGAGTATGAGGTCAGGAATGAAGATCTAGTACCCTACTACAACGCGACAATCCACATGGCCGAGAGGTTTTCAAACTTCTACATCGACCATGTACCGCGCAAGCAAAATGCGCATGCAGATGCACTTGCATCCCTTGCTGCCTCCTTAGCTCTTCCAGCTGGAGCAATGGAGAAGGTATTCGTCTATAGCCACGACCTATACTGCCCAAAAAGTCCCCTCGGAGACTACCAGAGGTCAACGGGAGATCGTCGCGGTAAGGAAACACTTGAAGTGTCGACCGATCCAGAGCTTAAAGACTGGCGATTCTCCTACATTAATTTTGTCTTGTACGGCATCTTGCCCGAAGACACCAGGGAGGCGGCTGCCATCCGAAGGAAAGCCTCCAAATTCTACTACAATGCGATTTCGCGAACATTGTATCGTAGATCGCATGACGGGATCCTGCTCCGGTGCCTCTCATCAAAAGAAGCCCACGAAGTGTTGAAAGAAGCCCACGATGGTACGTGTGGAGCTCATCAACCTGGCCCGAAGCTGGCAAACCGACTCCAAAGATTGGGTTACTACTGGCCCAAGATGGTTGCCGATGCTGTTGCCTATGCCAAAAGATGTCACGCCTGTCAAATACATGGCGATTTCATCCATCAAGCACCAAGATACCTCCACTCTACGACCTCTACCTGGCCGTTCGAAATGTGGGGGATGGACGTGGTTGGTCCTATCAGCCCACCATCATCAAAGGGACATCGGTTCATCCTAGCGATAACCGATTACTTCTCAAAGTGGGCCGAAGCTATCCCTTTGAAGGAGGTAAAATCATCTAACGTGATCAAGTTCATGAAACATCACGTTATTTACCGGTTCGGTGTGCCTCGGCGGATTGTCCATGACAATGGACCCCAGTTCATCAGCCAGGCTTTTCAGAGATTCTGCGCCAAGTTCAGAATCCAGAGTGTGTCATCAACGGCATACTATCCGCCTGCTAACGGCCTCGCAGAAGCTTTCAATAAGACTATTGGCAAGCTTCTCAAGAAATTCGTCTCGAAAAGTCAACGAGACTGGGACGATAAGTTGGGCGAATGCTTATGGGCCTACCGCACGACTGTGCGAACCCCAACTAAAGCCACGCCATTTTCCTTGGTGTACGGATGCGAAGCCGTCCTTCCACTGGAAATCCAAATTCCATCTCTTCGCGTCGCCTTGACAGCGGAGATGATAACAGAGGAGAAGCATCGACAGCGACTCCAAGAATTGGAAGCCTTGGACGACAAGCGTCTGCAGGCTCAACAACAAATCGAGCTTTATCAAGCTCGTATCACCAGAGCCTTCAACAAGAAAGTCAAATTGCGAACTTTCAAGAAGGGCGACCTCGTCTTAGCTGTCCGAAGACCCATGGTCATGACACACAAGACGAAAGGAAAATTCCAACCCAAATGGGAAGGGCCGTTTGTAGTAGGGTCAGTCTACTCGAATGGATCGTATCGCCTCATAACCTCAAATGGCGATACACTCATGATGCCAATCAATGGCAAATTCCTGAAGAAATACTATCCCTAGATGGCATTCTTCCACCGATCAAGTTAAAAATACACCTCTGATCAAAAACATCCAACGCCTCCAACGGCTAAGGATAGAGGAAAATGTTGGCTTTTAAGTCCAACATAAGTCTTCGACAACTTATCATGCTGAGGGGAATAGCATGGCTAGCCCAACTCAAACGGTAGTTGGTAAGGCACCTCAAATCCGTTGATAGCTGAGGGTTTGCTAAAAATCCTGCCGATCAAGTTAAAAATACACCTCTGATCAAAAACATCCAACGCCTCCGACGGCTAAGGATAGAGGAAAATGTTGGCTTTTAAGCCCAACATAAGTCCTCGACAACTTATCATGCTAAGGGGAATAGCATGGCTAGCCCAACTCAAACGGTAGTTGGTAAAGGCACCTCAAATCCGTTGATAGCTGAGGGTTTGCTAAAAATCCTAAGTGGACTTGATTCCACTCTTCCCTCCAAAATCCCTTACCAATTCTCATCCATAGAATGGTAGGACCACAAAATGCAATCATTACTATGTTAACATTATACCTCTGGTAATGAATACTCCTCGTCGAGTACAAACCTTGCTTGTTAACTCTGCATAGAGTAACAAACTCTCAAATTTGCCAAGTTAACACTATACCTCTGGCATTTCAAATTCCACTTGTCAATTCTCATCAATAGAATGACAGGTCCTCAAATTGCTCTTATCACGAGCCAATTCTTGTCAAGTTAATATCACACCTCTGACAAACTACTGTTTAAGTTAACATTACACCTCTAAGCGGTACATCGGTGTCTGTCAAGTTAATATCACACCTCTGACAGTCACCTTTCTTCAGACTTCCATATCGAAGCTGAAATGGACGATGCCAAGTTAACACTACACTTCTAGCATCCGAGTCATTGCTAAGTTCAACAATACACCTATGGCTATGACCTTTCCTCGACTTCCTTGTCCAAGCCGAGACGGACGATGCCAAGTTAACACTACACTTCTAGCATCCGAGTCATTGCTAAGTTCAACAATACACCTATGGCTATGACCTTTCCTCGACTTCTTTAAGCCGAGACGACTAATGCCAAGTTCAACATTACACCTCTAGCATTACTATCACTGTTAAGTTAAACATCACACCTATGACAGTGACACCCTCAGTTTTCCCAAATAAAACTGAGATGCTGATGAGTTAGGTTAATATCACACCTCTAACTCACGTCCTTGTCAAGTTAACATTACACTTCTGACAAGACTACTTCTAAACCGTTAAGTTAATATCACACCTCTAACGGTAAAATCTTACTAGATTCCCCACGAGTCTAGTTTCATTTGATATTCTCCCCAACCGAGTATCAAATTCATTTTGGAGGCATTGTTGGTTAACATTACACCGATAAACAATGCTTCCATCAAAATCCCCAGCTGATCTTAAATCAAGTTAATCCCAAATCCTTGATAAAAGTTCACCTTCTCTGGGGTACACACTCCACTTGTCACTTTCTTTTATAAAGTGGCGGGTCCACCAAAATCATTCTTTTGCTTCTAAAACAAAACATTCAAGACAACAGAAAGAGGCAAAAAGAAAAGTGTCACTTTTATTGATATTCAAGCATATGAAAGTGATACAAAACGCTCTCTTATACAATAAGATGAGTGTTACAATTAAGGAGTACAAAGAAGTCCCTCTCTCTCTCAGAGGCCGTACTCACTCCTTGAAACCGCATCTGATCCCAGGTGCATAATTGGAACCGATTGCGCCATGGCGATGACGCAAAAGTCGAAAGGGCCCTAGCTGATTAAGCTAAGAGCAATGGTGTTCCTGAGGTCCGGTGGCAACAGAAGGTCCTGCAACCCTTCGTTCAGGCGCGTCTCTTTCCCTAGCAGACCATCCAACAAACATGGAGTCACTCCTGGGGTGAGAGAGGAAGTTTAGGAGTCATCACAAAGGATGCTACCCTCCACTAGGTCCAGCGGCAGCAGAAAGTCCTGCATTCATCACCATCCCTTTCCCCAGCAGGCCATCCAACGGAATGTCCTTGATGTCACTTCTGGAGTAGGGAGAGGAAGAGGATCTTTCCGCCACTGTAACCGCCGGAACCTCCTCGCCGTCATACTTGACCTGACCATCTCTTGCCATCAGGCAAGAGTGGTGCAGGAGATCTGAAGAGACCTTGGCGAGATGTGGGTCCTCGTCAGAGATATAATTTAATCTCTCACAAACGACGAGGACCATAATTTAATCTCTCACAAACGAACGTGGAGCAAGTTCGCCAGCCGGTATATTCTTTCTGGGGCCCAGCAAACCTGAAAAAGGACGAGCAAGCCTACCTGCCAAGAATAAGCAAGAGTCAGAAAATCTGGAACTCAGTACATTTTTATAAAGGAAACTGAGTAACAGAACGCGGCAGCCATTCAAGACTTCAGACGCGAGAATGACCCGCACAGTCAAACAGACACGAGTCAAACTGCGCCACGCATAGGATTCAAACGCGGCCTCAGTCTGTACCCGCGCCTAATGCACCAGACGCAAAGAATTTCAGGACGCCGAAAATGGCCATCTCTCTGTTGAGTGAACAAGAGTTGCAAGATTCAGGTCTGAAACACGCCAAGGCAATGAAACGCGATGGGCAAAGCCAGCGTCAAGCGCCCGCGTTCAGAGAAGTCAAGTCACTGGCACAAATTCCAGAGAAGGAATGCACCGAGACTTCATTCAGATGGTTAGGCCAAAGTTCAGGCTATACCATCATCGGGGGACATACCAGCAGAGACCTCTGGCCAGAGTTGGCCTCTCTGCACCCAAACGCAGGCGTCCAAGATGATCCGAGAGGGGGTTCTTCTTGAAGAGACCAAACCGAAGCGTGAGAGCTCTGGGTCATCTTCATCCTTGGAATTACCTTCATCCATGGAGACGGAATCCCTATCAAGAAACTCTTTTCTGAAGAAGGTGGGACTTCTCAGAGCAATCCAAAGAGAAATAATCCAAGCTTGGATTATAGAAGGGGAGCGCACCCTATTTATAGGCAGGCCCTAATAACTGCCTTAATGGGGCGTTAATTGGAACCGTCACGCACGATTGTCAAAGCCCAGTGAAGGATTGACGCGTGGAACGCCGCTTTGGAAACCGTCGCAAGCGCCGGTTTTCAACCGCCCGCGTCGGTTTTGCATTTAAGGGCAGTAACTCCTGAGTCCAATGAGGAGTTGACGCGTGGATAACTGCCTTGGGAATCAACGGATGACTCGGAATCCCAATCGACAGTGAAGACCTGACGAGCAAAGATCTCCTAAAATATTGAGTCAGATCACATTAAACGCAGATGGGAAAGCCGCATCCCTTCAGCAGACAAGGCTGCATCTCTTGCGTCTGCCCGATCCGCGCAAGACAGATTTGCGTTATTCAGAGCTGCGTCTCACCTTGTGATTGACGCTGCGTCTCACCCCAAGAACTGACAGCCGCGTCTTACTTTACGGATCAATGCCGCGTCTCATCTTTTGATTGACGCCGCATCTCATCAAGGAGACCGCGTTCCGATTTGTGATTGACGCCGCGTCTCATCAAAAGGACTTAGTAGAATCTAAGTTCTTATAAAATGATGACCGCGTCTCACTTTATGATTGACGCTGCGTCTCAGTAAAAGGACTTAGTAAAATCTAAGTTCCGGTAGACTGACGACCGCGTCTCACCCTGTGATCGACGCTGCGTCTCGTCAAAAAGACTTGGTGAAATCTAAGTCCCCATAGATTGATGCCACGTCCCATTCTATGGGATTAATGCCGCGTCTCGCCAAGACCGCGTCTCATTAAAAGAACTTAGTCCTACCTAAGTTCAGTAATCACGACTAGTGATCAAGAGTTGGACTCATCCACAACAGGACAAAGAAATTGGGACAAAAGCTCTAAAGAAAACTTCTATTATATCAAAAAATGATAGAAGTGGATACAAACACTCTTAATAAATAGAGTGTCCCTTTTCTTTACAAAAAGAAAAAAAAAAGAAGGCTAAATGTCCTGGTTCGCCAGGAACGGATTTGTTCCCTAAGGCGGTGAATCTCATGCTGGCGCGTCCTCTCAGCCTCCATGATAGCCCGGTCCCGCAGCTCCGCCTCAGATAAGAAATTTCTGGCAGCCAGCTGCATCCGCAGAGACTCCACCCTGGAAGATTGTAGGGATAGACTCTCTTCAGCACGCGCCGTAGCAGCCCGTTGCTCCTCAAGCTCCTTTTTGAGGGAAACAAGTTTCTCCTCATTTAGCGCAAGAACAGCTTCCGCCTTGGCGATAATGTCCCGATTTCTGAGGATGACTTGCTCCGTGCTCTGCACACTAAGCTCAGATTCCCTCGAATCTCCGGCTAATTTCTGAAATTCAGCCTTGGAATATTCAAGGTCGCGGATCTCGGCAGCGATTTGTGCCTCCGCCTCCTGTCGCTCCCGTTCCTGATCAGCTAGGAGCCTAGTCAAGGTGGCCTGGGCTTCATCAAAAGAGCCAGCATCTTCCAAAGATTCCAGCTCCCGCAGGTTATCTCCAAGTTGCTCTACCACCCGCAGGCATGCCCTGGCAAGTGAAGGGCCTCCCGCCAATTCGACGCTCACGGCCATATTTTCAAGAAGCCTCTGGGCGAACTGGAAGGTGTTGTGTCCACGGAAGATGAGATCAATACATGATCCCATCGAGGTGAAGAATTGTTGCACCATCTGACGTGCCAGCTCCCCCATGTCTTCACCACCTAAGAAGCTTCCCGACCCTTTTTCTGTCACGGGATAAGGGATATAGGGCGGGTCTTCTCGCACAAGAGCCGTGCCGGCCGTCGATGTGGCAAGAGCAAGACTACCCACTGGCGCTTCCTGGAGCGCTGCCTCTGCAGGAGCTTCCACGACCAATGAAGAAGTTGTAAGCACAACCTCTTCAGAAACTTCCACCGAGAATTGAGCTGTGTGGCCTTCTGGAAGGGTGCCGATCGTCGGACTCCCCACCTGAGCCCCCTCAGTCAGAGCTGCCTTACTAGGTTCGAGGTCCAGAGGCGTCGAGTCCTGTAGAATGGGAGTCTCCCCAGCTTCAGCAGTAGCCTTCTCCACCGGCGGAGTGAGAGCCTCCTCAGCCTCAATGGTTGTTTCCCCTCCTGGCAAAGGGGAAGGCTCCCCAACTCCAACAGCTACCCCCTCCGAGGTTATCTCAGCGGCCGAAGCCTCAATCCCCTTGGGCTGGGTCAACTCTGTTTCCATCGCCTCGACATGCGAGGAAGTTGCACCTTCAGCAGGGATTATCGCCAGCGGTAACGCAGTCGATGATTCGCCCCCGTATATTTTCTCCTCCGAGATGTGTGAGAACTTACTCGGGTCAGGAAAAGCGGGTTCATGGCCGTAGTCGACTTTATCTTTAAAGTCGCTTTCCGTATCAGACGCGGAAGACGACAGTTCAACGCAAAGGTCCTCGGTGACCGGGGCCTTGCCACCAATCACCCCAGTGGTAGGACTAGGGTCGATTATCCGAGCGCCGGAAATGAAGACGCTAGGAGGTCCTGACCGCTGTGCCTTGTCTCTCCTTCACGAGCAGAAGAAGGCTCGGCCGAGCTGAGAACCCTGGAATCTGGACATTCCCTCCCACGAGCTGTTCTTCCTCGTCAGCTATAGTGGGTTTGTCAACCAATTCCCCCTCTTCCGCAATCTTACAGGTCCCTCCGTGCGACCTAGGAGCACGGATTAAACTGGGGAGATCTCTATCCTCTGGCGGTTCCTCAACCATGACAAAGAGGTCTTCAGGACAGTCCTCAACTCCAGCAGAAATGTCTTCTGAGGGAGAGACTTCCGTTGCTAAGTCCCTCCGAGCCCTCTTCGAAACAGGACCAGCAGTTGAAGTGGGACCCCGACGGCGCTTACTCACCAATTCTTGAGCCTTGGCGGTAGAGGGCCCCTCCTGTGGCCCTAGCTTGGTTCTACTCCGGGTTACTCGGAGCTCCTCTCTTGAGCCTCCCTCAGCTTCTCTCTGAGATGCTCTCTCCAGCTCTTTCTGGACCTTTAAATACTGGTGATCATGTGCGAGCATTTGCCAGACTCCGACTGTGTTTTGAGATAGGCATTAATGCCCTCAATACCCGTATACCCGGGGGCAAAAATCCGGTGACTGGTTTACCCGAGAATACCAGATGCAGAAAGTGAAGCTGGTAAGGTTCTTCGGCTCCTCGACGGGCAAACGGAAAGTTGCCTCTGTCCCCCCAGTCACGCTATAGTACCAGGCTCGAGCACCTTCGCACAAATTCCCATTGAAGGCAAGTTGTGTATTCGGATTGCCGACATAAAGCTGAGCATAGCCAAACTGTCGGGCAAAACGACTTGGCATATACGGTTCGATAGTGCAGGAAGTCCCTTGGCGAAACAGCACATATCCTGGTCGTATGTTGATCAACCACCGGAAGACTCCCGCGGACAGTTGGGTGAGGTCATCTCGACCTATAGAATCAGTGAATTGCTCACCAAAAGATGCACCAGGAATCCCAGCAAAGCAGCGGTTGAGCTGGTAATTGGCGGCATTTGAGAGACGTCTCCGAATATAATATATATAGGTGTCACTCCAATCCGAGTTTTCCAGCCGCCTCACAAAAGGGACAGGACTCGTACTCTCACGCGCCGTTGTCATCAAAGAAGGGCAATGCATCACGTACCAGGCCATGAGATACGTGTAAGGCAACTCAATTCGGGGGTTGGGGCGCCTTGCCGTCGGGTTTCCCTCTGAGTCAACATACGGCTTGCCTTGAGAGTCGACAGTCCTTGGAGCCTCGCATAGTCTCTTGGCTAACGCCCGCAACCCACTCTGAATGCCAGCCGCCACGGCCGAAGAAGGGCTAGAGGACGGCCATGGGCCAGGAGCACTGCTGGGTACACCACGTCGGCAATAACGACTTCATGTGGCCGTGTAGGTACCACACAACGCTTCAATCACAGCATCAAGAAGCCTGCCAACAGCGCTCGACTAGAGATAGAAGCCCGGGCCCGATGATGATAGCTTTCGAAAAGCGTATCAGGTTCGAAGCCGTCCTCGTTCGACCCAGTGGTGTAAAAGCCCTCAGAAGCTTGTGCGACCATGTCGTCAACTCCCTGTTCAGAGAGGGAAGCCAGTCGAGTTATCGAATGATCCTTCTTGCTGACGTTGCTGAATAAGTAATTGGCCCGGATAGATGCCTAACTCCATGCGTCCTCCAACCGGTTACCTGACCACAAATATGGAAGTGGCACATTACTTCCCAATAGGTCTCGTACACCTCAGGGGAATCCTTCTTTATAAGGTCAAGCTCCCTAGCAGTCGGGACATATTCTTCATAAGGGAACTCCCCCATCACCAGCCCCGAGACCTCATGCAACTCATGCAGTGCAAGGCCCATTTCTCCAACCGGGGTAAAGAATGTCCCGTCTGAGGGTTGTAGCGCTCCAAGATCCCGAGAAGTTGTGAGAGCTCATTGGGATGCCCCATTGAACGGCCCTGACTGCTGAGTATAATCCCACGTGCTCAAGCAGATCTCCAAGATCGGAGAGGGCGAAACCCACCATCCTGCCCCACCAAGAATTCTCCGTGGAGTGGACCCATCCTGGCAAACGGAACTTGGCCGGATAATCACCCTCTGCTTCTATGAACGAATTGAGGAGGTGGTGGCAAGCTGCGGGATCTCTCTCGACTGGAAGCTCAGACTTGCGTGACCCGGGAACAAGCCGAGGACCGCCCGGTCATGGCAATCATGACGGTATACGTTCTGGGATTTGAAATTACCAAGGGTAATCTCAGAGATATCCCGGGACACGTCCCACTTCATCTTCCGAAGGACGGACAGATGTTGGAGATAAGACAACGGGAGCATCCTCTCCATGGCAGGAAGGAAGTATCTCCTCTCCCCTATCTGACGGAGCCACCTGTAATTCCCGTCATACATTGGTCTGCCACCGTCGCTGACATGATCTCCAAAGAAGAAAGCAGGCTTCTCCAGCTTGATGTGGGTATCCGTTGCGAAGACTGCATCGGTCATGAGCACCCGAGAAGTCCTCTCATTAACATGGGCAATCATTTTCCTGCGAACTGGCGACCTGTCAGCAGTCACAGGTATGGTCCTTCGCAGTGCAAAAGTCAGACGGTGGTCAGCACCACCCACGCGTCCAAAGTGGTGCATCTTGGCAAGTGAACCTGAAACATGTGGCACTGCAAAAGAAAAAGACACTTGGTCAGATACTTTGCCAAAAATAAGGGAAGACGCTAAGTGTTCATAATTCAAAACGCAGCCGAGACACTGGACGCAGGAGTTATCATCCGCGTCCAGACCTGCGAACTTGCACCAAAACGCAGAAGAGATACTGGACGCAGGAATTTCTCGAACCCGCGTCCAGACCTGCAAAGCCGCGTTCTGCAAACCAAGACTTATGAAAATTCTAAGTACTTGGACTCAAACGCCAGATTCTACAAAATCGGCGGTTGAAGACACAGAACGCAAGGATCAAATCCGCGTTCTGCAAACCAAGACTTGTGAAATTTCAAAGTGCTTGGACTCAGACGCCAGATTCATCAAATCGGCGCCTGATGGCACAAAACGCGGCACAGAACGCATGGATCAAATCCGCGTTCTGCAAATCGCGTCCAGAGACCTTCACAATTAGAAATATTCTAAGTGAAGGATCCAGAATGCAGAGTTCACCAGCGTCGGATCATCAGGCCCGCGCCCCGGTTATCATCTCAAGGACAGCGTCCGAGAATCAACACGATCTTGTGTTTAAAGGTTCTTAGGGTTCTATGAACATGTTTTAATGGCGAACCCACGCCGAAGGTGCATTTTTACCACGAAAAACACCCTCCTGCACAGAGGAAGCATCTCTCTCAGCCTCGGCGACGGTCGCCCTTGAGGATGATGCAGTCGGTTTCGTCTTGGGAGCCATCGATGTTCAGAAATCCGAGTTCGAAGATGGACAGATGAACAAACAGAGAGGGAGCTCTCTTTTCTCAGCAAATGCGTTCGGAGAAGAAGATGTGTCTCTCTCTAACTGTTGCCTTTTATAGGCACAGAGATTCGCGAAGATACGCAGCGTTTGGCCCAATAAACGCTGCAGCGAATCGCTGCCTGACGCGTGGAGCCAATCATTGTTTGAACAGGGAAGATCATGCGTCGCGACCCCGCCACAAGTCAGAAGTTGACACGTGGAGCAGTTCATTTAATGAACCGGGAGATCCGCGCGCCAAAAGGCGAAATCTCGCCGTTTCCCCAGGCCAGCTGGCGGCGTAATCATGACATGGCACAGGTGCGCGCCCCAAGTACGCGGCTCTTCGGTGGACATGCCCCGTCAGCATCATCATAAATGCACCCAGAAAATCGCGTCTGCATTTCAAGAGATGCGTCTCTCCAAAGTCCGCGTCCCCTCAAACGGGCCAAACATCGCGTCTACCCCATGGAAGTCGCGTCTTTAAAGCAGTCTCTGCTTTTTCAAAAGGAACCTGCGTCCAGTCTCCTGCTTCTGCAAGTCAGTTCAACAGTACACTGACGCAAACAGACAACCAACCACTCCCGGCCAAAAGCGCACCCGTGACAGACTAAAAGCAATCGGGGAGGTCTAGACCGTGTATCTAGACACTCAACACGATCAACTCTGACGGCTTCAAAGAGTTCAACAGTACACTCACGAAGACCAATTCCAGATAAGATCAAGTCCGAAGCATCAACAGTCCAGTCATAGAGGCGAACGCGGCTAAGATCCAAAGTATTCCGAAATCCGTCCCATTCAACTGCGGAATATCAGAAACTTTGGAGGGGGTCTGTAGGCTGTCTAAAAATGACTAACAAACAAGCCATTAAGGAAGCAGAGTCTCAAGCTCTAGACGCGAGGAATCGAGGCCCGCGTCTCAGCATTAAGACGCGTTGGCTCTACACCCGCGTCTCAACGTCCAGACGCGTCGGCCCAAAGCCCGCGTCTCGGCATCAAGGCGCGTCGGCCCGACGCCCGCGCCTCAGCGTCCAGACGTGAAGGCCCGAAGCTCGCGTCTCAGCATCAAGGCGCGTCGGCCCGACGCCCGCGTCTCAACTTCAGGGCGCGTTTGGCTCGACGCCCGCGTCTCAAACTTCAAGGCGCGTTTGGCTCAACGCCCGCGTCTCAGTTGCAACTGCCCTGATTGCGGGGCCAGTCACCGCGCATGTAGCGGGTAGTGGCCCCTCATTCGGGAGCGTTTTCAGGAGGCACCTTCACCCCCTGAGACCCTATAAATAGCCTTGTTTGCTATGAAGAGGGGATCGGAGCTTTGAAAAGGTCGAGAATTAAGAAGGTCAAGGCATCATCAAGATCGATCGAATCCAGGCAAGAGGATCATCAAGAGGGAAGCACGACTTCAACAACAGACAGAGGGAGGAGACTCTTCAGCGAGCTTACTGAGTACTAGCCGCTCTTCGCCTACCTCCTCTTTGAGAGTTTTGGTAGACGAGCTGAGTTACTCTTTCTACCGACCGAAGAGAAGACCCTCGACGGTCCAGGACGGTCATCTGGTCAACGGAGAACAAGATTCACTCTCCACCGCCACACGAAGAACCCAGCATTAAACAAAGGGGAGATTCAAGCTTCACATCCTCCCTCCCTTGTAACTGGAAGGAAAGTCTTGTTGTAATCTTTTCATCTGATTCAAGGAAATCTTTACAGCAATTCCCTCTTTCTTTTTCCGGCGCATACAGCTGGATGGGGGATCTGTGGCATGGTGGGTTCGCCCTTGGCTTGGCCATGGATGCGACAGCCAGGGAGAGGGTTTGTGCGGCTGCAAGGGGAGGGGCTGGCCATGGCTGTTGCCATGGCGCCAGGGAGCAGGGAGGCAGGGAAGGGGGCGGCCTGAGGTGCTGGGCTCGGCCAGGGGAGATGATGGCCGGCCTGGACGTTGCTGGATCTACAAGGGAAGAGGAAGAGGAGCCCGAGCTGCTGCTGGTAGAGGGGAGGAGGCTGATCCGGCCATGTGAACACGGTGGAGCACAAGGAGAGGGCAGCAGTGCTGGGGAGATTTGCTGCGCTGCCACTGGTGCTGGGCTGCTGCGCAGCCAAGGGAGATAGGGCTGTGTGCTGCTGCTGGAGAGGGAGAAGATGGGCTTGGACTGTTTGTGGGAAGGTGGAGCTGGAGTGCACGGCCTTGGGCTTGGGTGATGCGCAAGGAGGAGGCACAGGCTAGGGAGGTGGAGCTGCTAAAGGAAAGGATTTGGGGAGATCAGGTTACCAGTTTTAGGTTTAGGATTAGGAAATATATGGTAGATTATATATATAGGGGTTTTGATAGTGGGTATGGGTAGCGGTTTGGATCCAAATGGGTAAAGGGTGTTCGGATTAACGGGTAGGATCTTGTGTATTGGGTGTAAAAGAGGATAACGAGTAATGGGTTTATGGAATCAAGGATAGAAGTGGGTATGGATAGATAACGGGTATGGGTAGAATCAAGGATACAAGGAAAGGAAATAATGCTATTACTAAAAATATAAACATTCATGTCATAATAATAGTAGTAGTCATAATAGTAATAAATACAAAATAGTACTAATAATAAATTCAATAACTCTTACTAAAAATATAATAATAACAATAACCTTAACTAGTAATGGTAATTATTACCAAGTAATAATAATAATCCTAATTAATAATAATAATGACAATAATAATAGCAGCACTAAATTAAAATAAATAATTATCAAATGTATAATAATAGAATTAATCACTATCACAACAATATAGTACAACTATTAGAATAGATAAATAAAATAATACTAACACTAATAATAATTAATAAGCACCGACAATAAAAATAAGGATAACACTAATAGTAATTACAATAAATAATAATCATAATAGAATAATAATAATAATAATAATGGTAAGTATAAAACTAATAGAAATAAGTAACTAAAAATGTCGATAATTAAAAATGGTAATAATATTTAAGCTAAAATACCGTTCATTATCTTAAAATAATTTTCATATTTAATAATAGTAATAATCACAAGAAAGAAATAATAAATTAAGTTGATTAAAAAATGATTTGTAAATTTAAAATAAATACTTTAGGAAATAAAATACAGTATTTTCAACTAGGGATCTTACATTCTACCCACCTTATAAAAATTTCGTCCCCGAAATTCAAATAAGCAGGGAATGGTAAAAGAATCCCAACATCAAGGAGAAAACAAACAACACCACGTCACTTCTCGGCACATCATAAATCCACCACGCTTCCGCTGCGCTACTCTAATGCACGCTACCGGCTTCAACATGAAGTATCCACTCTCAAGAGACAGGATCAGAAGAAATAGAATAGAAAAAAGGATGAAATCAGATGAAAATCCAAATCACTCTAAGGGAGTGTTGGGACCATGGATATCAACAATCAGAATGGAATACCAAGGGAGGACGATCAATTCCAATGGAGTCAATATCATAATGGATAGTATATGTATATTGCAGTGTCAACATAACTGTCTCAGGTTACAGGTAGGAACTAGGTTCTCTTTTATGTCGACCTAGGCTCTGATACCACTCTGTAACGCCCCGATCCTAAAGATACGGGTCGTTATGGCGACGCATATACGCGAGAAAAATACCCCACGTATTACGCTAAGCCTAGATTAACCTGAACAAGTTATAAATCTGAACTATAATGATCAAAGAACACTGCAATAATACATATAAGACTACACATGATAGCAATGAATAACAGGAAGAAAATGACAGCTGAATAGAAGTCAAAGGTGATATACAGAATCAAATAGTAATAACAAGAATAAAATGCAAGTATACCAGAATCAAAGGGAGAGGACCCAAGCTCCTCGTAAAGCGTACCGCCTCATCAAACACCTGCACATTAGAAACAATCGTCCAATAGCTGACGTGCAAATCCAGGGTCGTCAGAACGCGACCGTAATGAGTATGTGTGTAAAGGGGATACAGCTCGTGCAGAAGAAACCATGTGCATATATAATAATAAGGACAACTGCAGATAGAAAGACTAATAACACAATAAATAACTGAACAGTAACACATATGATGAAGACATGAATACAGATAGCAGTCAAATGGCACAACTGTAAATATGCAATCAATGTCAAATAGGTATCCATCACATGTCACTAAACTGGTATCCAAGTCTGGTCATAAGTCTGGTCCTGGTTACAATCATGTGGTCCTGGTTACAATCATGTTATACAGTCATGTGTCATAAGATAGGGTAACCATTCAGGGTATAACACAATGTGTTCATTCAATTCATTCAATACAATCAGTAATGTGCTACGTTATCTTTGTCACTTTCTCACCGGCGTCCCACAACATCCGACAGTTCACCCTGGAGCCCGCACATCCAGTAGAACTCATCCGAACTCCGATATGCGGGTATCATTATTCGAATAGGGAAGAGAACCAAATAACATGTATCCTAGGGTTATCATCATACAAGTGCATGTGGATGCTAATAGGCACTGAGAATGCAATATCACGCTAACACCAGGCATCACGTACAATAGATAGCCCTACAGATTCAAGAGGTGGCCCCCACAGATTCAAGAGGTGGCCCCCACCATGTGTATGGTGTGGCACTTTGCTCCGTGTGGCACTTTGCTCTGAGGGAAACAGATTCTAGAGGTGGCCCCGTGGATTCAAGAGGTGGCCCCCACCATGTGTATGGTGTGGCACTTTGCTCCACGTGGCACTTAGTTCCTTTCAAGATCCGCCGGACGCTAGCACGATTGTGGGATACATCCTCGTCAATCCCGACACATGCGGCAAACCGTCGGACGCCGGTTTGACTGTGCTATTAACAGGTCCAACAGTGCATGGACATGGATACCGGGTACAGGAGTCCAGATGTCAAGTAACAGTGATACAGTCATATGTCCAGGTCCAGTGAAAGGTGTCTAGTGTACAGTCAGTGAGGTAATGCCATCATAGCAATCAATACCTTATGCCATTTCAATTACTGGGATGCTACTGGACGGTAACAATATCAGTACAGTAATGATCAATCAGTAATCGTATACACGGTGAACAATATCAGTACAGTAACAGTAACAGTAACAGTAACCGTGTATACGATGAACAATAGACTGTACCGTGGTTACGGTCAAACAATCATTTCCCAGTAACTTCGATAACATGGATAAAATAACAGTAACAGTCTACTACTGTTCAATAAACATCTCAACTAAAGCTGATCATAATCTCATCCATCCATACTAAAGAGATATCATTAACTATTCCATCAACTTATATTCCCAATACCATCCTCGTAAATCGTTAAGTATCAGTCCGTATCAGTGTAAGCCAAAACGGTAAACTACCATATCAATGAATCTGTAATTAGTCTCTCATCAACACCAATATGTTCTAGTCCTATAACCACCAATAACTGAGATCAATTATAACTGTTATCAAACTCCAGATATAGATCACTGATATTGACTAGATTACCATCATCATAACTCAATCTCTATCAATAGGTGCAATCAATAACTATGCATGTCCTCGAGATCAACAAGTCAAACACATACCCCAATCATATTAAATAGGAAACATCCTCAAACACATGTGATCTAGAATATCTACTCAACTACTTCAGTCATGTCTGATATGTCCTCAAATACTCACTAATAAAGTCATTTCTAACTACTGATCATCATTCAATGTAAATAACATAAGTCCAGATCAATCCAAAATCACCATATTCAACTCACATTCCCAACAGTTACATGATCGTCAAGTATCAATATACATCAATGAATCTGATATGATAATTATCATTCCAACATATATTCATAATCAGCTCAGCTCTCTTACTCTAATATTTAATCCGATTCCCAAGTTTTCTCAATCACTACTCCTATTAGATCAATCATTATATCCCACACTCAGTATCATAACATATCCATGAACATGCATCTAAGTTCTATCATGCTAAATCAAGTCATTCCATCATATATCCATCCATAATATATATCCCTCGATATCATATACATCATCTATATCCTATACACAACTCATGTATCAAGTCCACAATCCATCAAGTAACCATACACAGTAGTCAGACTCATATTAGTCGACTAAGACTATATACAAGTCGACTAGGGGAAAGTGTAGTCGACTAACAAATTAGGATAAGTCGACTAATCTGGTTAGCAACATGATACAGCTTCAATTCCGCACATACTCTCAATCTACCAAGGGACTCACTGCTTCTCTCATGCACACTTCCCACAGCATATAGGTTCTACCTTATGTCTATACACAAATTGCTCAACACTCATATGATAACAAGGGATTCTAACGTCATAAATATATGCATCTCCTATTCCATGCATTCGTCATGTAAAATAAGGGAATGGCAATCCACTTCTATACTAAAAGTTATCCACACTCATAACAATATACACATTAAATGGTTCATCACATACATAAAATATTTACAATTACTCCAAATTTAAAGAATGAGAGAGATATGAGGAGAAACACTCACATTGGGAAACCTGCACGTTACCGGCGAGTCGCCGTTACGGTCGCCGTGGCGCCGCTCTTCGCTGTCGGGCTACATAGGACGGTAGCCAGGGTCCTGGGGAAGACCTGGCTGCAATCTGGAGGTCTCGCGCTCGCCGAAGGGCCTGGAATCGCCGCTCCGCCCGCTGCTTGTGCTGCTGGCCTGAATCTGGATCCTGCTGTGCGCGTCGCCGGGCGAGTCGCTGCCATGGTCGCTGTGGTGCGGTTCCTCGCCAACAGACTGCATGGGGGGTGGCCAAGACACTGGAGAAGGTCACCGTGCTGGTCTCCGGCGACGGGCTGGCGTGGATCGGGAGAACGGCCTGCTCGCTCGCTGCCGAAGGTGCAGATCTGCTGCTGTCCAGATCTGGATCTGCGCCTGTTGTTCGCTGTATTGGTTGTTGGTGGCTGTCCAGGTCTGCAGGAGGGAAAGAGGGCTGTCGGCCACGCCGGGGAAAGGAGCAGTCGCCTGAGTTGCTCCCGTGGGTGCACACCTTGTTGTTGCTCTGCTGGAGGTGGAACAGGCGGCTACAGTGGGAGGAGAGGCGGCTGTCCATCCAGAGAAGGGGGGCGGCGGGTGATGGCTGGATGGGGGATCTGTGGCATGGTGGGTTCGCCTTGGCTTGGCCATGGATGCGGCAGCCAGGGAGAGGGTTTTGTGCGGCTGCAAGGGGAGGGGCTGGCCATGGCTGTTGCCATGGCGCCAGGGAGCAGGGAGGCAGGGAAGGGGGCGGCCTGAGGTGCTAGGCTCGGCCAGTGGAGATGATGGCCGGCCTGGGCGTTGCTGGATCTCCAAGGGAAGAGGAAGAGGAGCCGAGCTGCTGCTGGTAGAGGGGGAGGAGGCTGATCCGGCCATGTGAACACGGCGGAGCAGCCAAGGAAGAGGGCAGCAGTGCTGGGGAGATTTGCTGCGCTGCCACTGGTGCTGGGCTGCTGCGCAGCCAAGGAGGAGATAGGCTGTGTGCTGCTGCTGGAGAGGGAGAAGATGGGCTTGGACTGTTTGTGGGAAGGTGGAGCTGGGGTGCACGGCCTTGGGCTTGGGTGATGCGCAAGGAGGAGGCACAGGCTAGGGAGTGGAGCTGCTAAGGAAAGGATTTGGGGGAGATCAGGTTAACCAGTTTTAGGTTAGGATTAGGAAATATATGGTAAGATTATATATATAGGGGTTTTGATAGTGGGTATGGGTAGCGGGTTTGGATCCAAATGGGTAAAGGGTGTTCGGATTAACGGGTAGGATCTTGTGTATTGGGTGTAAAAGAGGATAACGAGTAATGGGTTTATGGAATCAAGAATAGAAGTGGGTATGGATAGATAACGGGTATGGGTAGAATCAAGGATACAAGGAAAGAAATAATGCTATTACTAAAAATATAAACATTCTGTCATAATATAGTAGTAGTCATAATAGTAATAAATACAAAATAGTACTAATAATAAATTCAATAACTCTTACTAAAAATAATAAATAATAACAATAACTTACTAGTAATGGTAATTATTACCAAGTAATAATAATAATCCTAATTAATAATAATAATGACAATAATAATAGCAACACTAAATTAAAATAAATAATTATCAAATGTATTAATAATAGAATTAATCACTATCACAACCAATATAGTACACTATTAGAATAGATAAATAAAATAATACTAACACTAATAATAATTAATAAGCGCCGACAATAAAATAAGGATAACACTAATAGTAATTACAATAAATAATAATCATAATAGAATAATAATAATAATAATAATAATAATGGTAAGTATAAACTAATAGAAATAAGTAACTAAAATGTCGATAATTAAAAATGGTAATAATATTTAAAGCTAAAATACCGTTCATTATCTTAAAATAATTTTCATATTTAATAATAGTATAATCACAAGAAAGAAAATAATAATTAAGTTGATTAAAAAAATGATTTGTAAATTTAAAATAATACTTTAGGAAAATAAAAATACAGTATTTTCAACTAGGGATCTTACAAATGTGCTTTAGAAAAATATATTGCAGTCGCACTCTTTCTCTCATTTAAAAAATAAATAAAGAAAAAATAGAAATACAGAATAAGAGAGGCTGGCTCGGCCTGAATCAGAGCGAATATTAGCACCCATCAAATTAATAAATACACTCATGTGATTAATACACCCACCAAATTGATAAAGATATTTTCTGTTTTTTTCTAAAATTTTCAAAAACACCATTCCCCCTTCTTCCTCATGCTCCTTCCACTGCCCTCATTCTCCAACCGTCCCTGCCCACATTGCTAGCCTTCAGTCCCTGCCCTTCTCCTCTCCGCCACCCCCCCCTTCCAGGAGGAGGGAGGCGAGGAAGGGAGGGGAGCAGAGGCTGCCCCTCCTCCTCCCCCAACCCCTCCCTCCTCCTCCCGGACAGCTCGGACGACGAGGAGGGGGAAGAATGGTGGGCTGCCTCCCGCTGTCGCTCGCCGTGGAGGAGGAAGAAGAAAAGGATACTTTAAACTTTTAATTAGTGGCTAAATTTGTCCTAAAAATCATGACATTTTCATATTATTAAATGGAAAAGGATATTGCCAGCCCCAAAAGTGAGAAAGGCCCGTGGATTAAGGCGCCCCAAAAATTTGATAAAAGCCCCCCAACAAATTCAAAAATTCAACAAATTCAAAAAAAAAAATGAAGATGGGGTATTTTTTGCCTGGAGCGCAATGGATTTTACTACCAAGTGATCAGACGACCATGATAACATAACCCTGCTCCGCAGTCCCACCACACCTAACGGCCTTCCCCCTATTTAAATCCCCACCCGATTCCCCTCAATTAATTAAATTAAAAAAAAATCCCCCGGGAGGGGGGCGAGAGAGAGAGAGAGTGCGAGCTGTAAAATCTCGGTCCCATGGCGGGGCAATCTCGTAAATGGATGATCCGGTTGCGACGCTGTGGATCCAGGCGTTCACGGGGACCAACTTCGACTTCTCGGCCTACTCGTCGGAGCTTAAGGCGGTGATGGGGATCTCGCAGGTGCAGCTTAACTATCTTGCTACGGCGTCGGATTTGGGGAAGGTGTTCGGGTGGTCGTCGGGGATCGCGCTCCTCTACCTCCCGCTTCCAGCGGTGCTCTTCCTCGCCGCCGCCATCGGCCTCGGGGCCTACGGCGCCCAGTGGCTCCTCATCACCTCCAGGATCTCCTTCCACTACATTCCGGTTAGTTAAACTCTTCCTCCTCCTATTTTTGTTTTTGTTTTATTTAATTTCTCGCCGCTGCCGGTGTTGATATGCAATAACTTAAAGTTTTAAGTGGAAATATACAAAAAAGACGGCGACGGCAGACATGACGTCACCGACCGTTATATTGCCGGTTCTTTCCGTTTGGTTTACCTAGGGCCAAGTGCGTAATCACGGTCAGGCCGTCGGATCCTGAGATCAATGGTTTTTTTAGGAACCACTGCGGTGACTTGACTGATGGCTACGTGTAGTTCTTTCCTGACGCTAGAGTTGGCAGGCTGAGATCCACACATTTATTTTCTCCTACTTTCTAGCTAGCAATTTTGGTAGGTCGAGGTCGAAGATACGCTTCTCGCTTGTGCTAGTCTCACACAACATTGACAAATTGATGAGTGGGGCTTTGACACTTTGGCCCTGATTGTTTGCCAGCATCAGAGGGTAGAAGAGGGGCGTTATTATTTTTTTTTTTTTTTTGACCCCCTATTGTATGGTTCTGGATGTGTGTTTGCTCTCTAGCTCGTACACGAAGATGAGTGGAAGAAACTCTTCTCTTTAAATTTGCGACGGATGAGAGACATCATGAGAATCAAGAGTCGAGGCGTTGAGAGAGAAGAGAAGAGAGAGGATTTTGAAATTATTTTTGATTATTTTTTTGTCTTATTGTCTTTTTGAGTCTTATCACCTGCCGGAAAAAAAAAAACTCTTCTCCTTCTCCTTTGTTCTTTATCCTTCTCCATCTCTATGTGATACCCTCTTTTGTTTGAGTCCGGTTCACTTGCGCGAGTCACACACCATTATAAGAGGATCAATGTTGTGTTGACACGTGAGAGTATTGTTCTTATAATATTGTAAGAGGTTTAAATAATTTAAAGCTTTATCCTTTTAAAACCGACATCTTATTCACGTGTCAACAATACACGATTAATTGTTTTATAATGTGTGTCACTCTCACACATGCACCGAACCCGTTTCGTTTCCCAGTGCATGTTGTAGAAAACGGTGGAAACAAAGGAGCAAGCAATGGGATGGCTCCACAGGCGCACCGGCATGGGCCCATTTGTGAGAAAATGCGGCGTGCCTTTGTTTGCGATACCCATATGTTTTGTAAGCGTACCTCAGATCCCTTGTGATGCCGTCTGTCGGCACGTGGAATTTAATATTCTTTGTGAAAACAAGTCGGTGCCTCCTTACAAGTTTACTATTTTAAGATGATTTTTTTCGCAGTCAAATATTTTTTTTCCCATCAGGAATTTCTATGAAGAAATGCTTTTAATTTTTTAAGAGAACAAGTTATAGTATGACACAACGGGATGTGAACTGGTGCATATGTGATCCCGTATGTTCTATCAATACTCCATTTTTGCTCTATTAGGGAATTTAGGGCCTATTTAGTTGT